>JANHZU010009130.1:112515-127875 GCA_032468055.1 Acrochordus granulatus | reverse complement strand
AAAAACAGGCATCTGGATTGGATTTTTCAAGTAGAAGATGTTTCACCTTTTATCCAAAAGGCTTTCTCAATTCTTTTTGAGAAAAAAAAACTTTTGTTGCGTTCCAATAGGGCACAAAAAGCGTTCAAAAGAGCACTTTTTAAAGTGTCCTGGAACTAGCCCTCCTTGCAGCAGTAAAGCAATCACACCCACTGGAAGATCTTGTGCACGGTAACTCCTCTGAAATTTTTATATAAACTTTATATTTATGTAAAATGATAAATATTGATATCAGATATCTGATATAGTGGCTATATCAGATATAGCCAATCATCTGATTGTCTATACCTGAGTTTCTAACTCTAATGAGTAACTCTTCTGAGGGACTGCCAGAAAAACAGTTGGCAAAATGGCAGGAAACAATCATATTGTAAACCAGAGTTTCTCAGTCTCAGCAACTTTAAGATGGATGGACTTAATTCTCAGAATACCTCAGCCAGCATAGCTGGCGAGCAAATTCTGAGAGCTGAAATCCGCACATCTCAAGTTGCTCAGAGTGGAAACCTTGATCGGTACTGTGCTCTAAGGAGCACTTTGTTTGAACCAAGCTGCGTTTTATCAGTTTTGATAAAATCACGACAATGTGATGCTACTGCAGGGATTGAGGGAAGACATTGCATCTATTACCCTGTGCAGATTTCAGATTTTGTGTTCTTTTAAATAGTAGCCAGGGCACAAGTGAGTCACTAGGGCCAAATGATGCAGCTCTGAACTGTAGGCAACGGTTGAGTTCAATTACAGAACTAACAGGGCAAAAAGTAAAGCTTGCCTTCCCTGTTGAGTGTTCCCCATTGGTGTGGGATTATCTCTCCTGTGTTTCCAACCAACAGAGTGACCAGTCACATTTACTACAGATAATGAAAACTATTCACAGCAAACAGGACATAGGTGGAAGATATCGGATTGGAATAGATCAGAATTTCTCAGGCAGATGGATAGCAATGCCCCAGCTGGTTCTGAACAAACTTGGGCTGGGCTGCAAACCAGACTGTGGTTAGGGTTAGGGTTAGGGCAGGGTGCACAAGCTGCAGGAGCAGAAAAAGGTAAACAGGCAGGTGCATTGCAGAGCCATGCCAAGGCCAGCAGCATCAGAGCCTGGGAGGAGGGCCTATGGTCAGGACAGAGCATGGCAAGGCAGTTAGAGTCAATGTTGCAGAAGAGAAGCCTAGAATCATGAGGTTGCTGCTCTTTTCTGACCTTTGAGAGACTGTTCTCTGAATACTGGTAAGCAGAAGCAAAGAACTCCCAGGGTGTGCAGTTACTGTCTTCATTGTTAGACTGATGACCCCTGCATGCTTGTAATGGATAGATTTCCAAATTATGATAAGCTGCTTGCCATCTCCCTGCTCTGTAACTCATATCACTAGTCATTCTTCTCATGGATGAGCCATCTGCCTAATTTAGCACCTTGTGGTCACCTTCTATTCAGTCTTTTCTTCTGGCTCTGGCCCACCTGGCTACCTCTTTACTTCTCACAATCCTCTTCTCCTCCAGTGGCTACAGCTCAGGTGTCTTTCCAGAGAGCCAGCAACTATTGGATGGAGTCTGCAGCTTCAGCTCTCCTCCAATTCTGCAATCTTTGATTTCCTTTTAGCTGTAGATGCTAAACGTCAACCAGCTAGGGTTTTCTATGAAAAAAAAGCTGTTATTTTATTTTTATCTGCAGTTTTTCTGTGTCATCACATTGGCGATTTACAAATAAAGTCATAAAAACTATAAATCTTAACCTAAAGAAATTACACAAAATGTAAGAGAACCCACTGCTGACTGGATCAGAAGCAAAGCGCAGATGTAGTCTTCAAAGTTCTATCACAAAATCTATTGCTCTCCCTGATTTCCCAAAGGGGATTAAAATGGGGTCTATCTGTATTCTGAGGGCCAGGGTGTCAGGGTATCCATAGGGAAGCACATCTACCAGGCTCCAACCCCTTCATCTCCCATATTGCGAGAACGCAAAGCATTTTCCCCTAAACCATAATCAATAGGCCAGCTGAAATCAATTTAAAGGAGACAGTATCATAAGTATTGCAGACTCATACACTGGACGGCTTTACAAGTTAAACCAGCACTTTGAATTGTACTAAAAATCTAGTGATAACTAATGCAGCACCTGAAAAATATATTGGACAATCAGTTTGAATCGCTCAGGACACAGACCTTGGGTTTTTGCACCAATTGCAGTTTCATTCAGACAATCTTCAAAGGCAGCCTTAGGTAAAGCATGCTGTTGTAGTCAGTCTGTTGATAATCAAAGCACGACTGTCCACTGTTCCCAAACAGATGACAACTGATCCTCCAGCTGAAGCTGAACAGAGGTACCCTTGGACACAGCTTTCCATGTCTGATGGTACCACAAATCTAGGTTACAAATCACTGCTTTCAGAAATATGACCCCATCCAGCAGTGGGAAGAGGGATAACTAACTATTATGTATTTGCTGAACAAGCAACCAATACATCCTCCTCTCTTGCTTGGCTTCAACCTCAGCCTGTTTTGTCACATGTAGACTCGTACAGTCTTCAGACATTGGACAGAAGCTTCCACAGCAACTCGTGTTCAACTGGAGGTGGACATGTAAATATGGGCATCTTCTAAACCAAAGGATGCTATCTTCAGCAATTTGTTTTAATGTCAAATAAAGTAGAAATGAGGATAAGCTGTGACAACCCGTATAGTAGGCCAGAAATGCATCTTTCATCCCCTATCATGATTGAATGGTACTGCCACTTAGGAAACAGGCCCTTAACCTCTAATCCACCTAGGCAATTCAGAAAAGTATAGTCAACAGTATCAAAAACAACATCAAGATCAATTAACAAGGAAAATTGTATTCCCACAATACAAACACCAACAAAGGTTATCTACAGAAGTGACCAACGCCATGTCTACTCACAACCTGCTCTGACTGAAAGGGGTTAATTTTAAGTTATAAATGTTTTTTTAAAATTAACCTTTAATTATTTAAAAAGTAATTTTAAACAATGGTGGCACTTTGTGGAAAGCGTCAATGGATCAGTCAGGAAATGTCACACCATCTGATAAAGGCTGCTGTCAAAATCAATTATTGGAAAGCAACCTTTTCTTGTCTCAACTGCCTCTTTTTACTGAGACATCTTTCATATGTTTTTTATGTTCTTAATTGTACACTGCCCAGAATCACTCTGTGAGTGAGATGGGCGGTTTCTAAATTTGACAAATCACAAAATAAACATCCCCTCTTTGCAAGTTATTCTGCTGTTAATAATGAGAAAATCTTAGCGGTGTTCGTAGAATGAACAAGCTCTGTTGTAAAGTCCTGAAAAAAAGGACTTTTCACACTGTCCATATGCTTCAACTGATCTGAAATTAAAACATTCCAAAATTGTCATGTATTATCTCGGCTTACCATCCATCCTGCATTTCTATTCACCATGATTTCATCATTGCTCCTCCCATTTTCCCATTTCCAGGAGGAAAAAGCAGATGAATATGCCTTGGCATAGAAAGAAGAAAACATGGCTGGAAAGGGAGCCGTGGGGTTGATTTTTCCAAGGCACTGTTGAGAGTAGCAGGACAAGTGAAAGCTCAGATGTGGGAGTGAGATGTGACTGCTAGATGCCTTGCTAGTAGCTGTTCATCAACATCTCTGTTATTTTTTGTTTTACTGATAAGTACTAAGAAAAATGTAGAACTTCCTTTTTCTTGTTTTTTAAAGAGAAATGTTTGCAATTTACATAAATCTTCTCTCCTCCAATATTCATAATTGGCTAATGGGGGGCTCAAGCAACTGCAATAGTTCCTAGTTCCCGGGTTCTTAGCTGCATGAAAGCTCACAACAGAACTCGGTTTATAACAAAATCAAGTTTTACCCATGCTCTGTGGATTGGGCTTGGAGATGCTGAATTAACCAAATTTGGAAAGTTTGAAATAATCCGTTTCATGGAAAAGTTTGCAGTCTGCCCCGTGTTCATCTGTATCTCTTCCCAGTTTTCAAAAGCCCTAATGTGAGCTACATTCCTCTAAATTAAGTCTCTAAATGAATGATTTACAACCCTTTTTGGATTGAGGACTGGCACGTAGGAGCCATGGGCTCCAACAGCTTAGCAGGTTTAAACACCAAAAAGGAGTTTCTACTCCTTAGATATTTAATTGTCCTCCTTCAGGCTCATTACAGTTGAACGTAGGTAAGAATAGTGACGGAACGGGCTGGGGGGGGAGAATTGTACAATCCTGAAGTCTCATGATGAGAAGCCCTGTTCAAAACCATCCTTTGCTTAACACCTTTTCAGAAGTATCACGGAGGAGGCCTTTACTGTCTTCAGAATAAAGCAGAATTGCACACATCCGTAGCACATCATTTTTGTCTGCTGTGTTCAACAAGAATGCTATTCCAAGACATTACTTCTCCTTTCAGGACACCATATGCTCACGCTCATTAAAATCTATGTTCAGTACTGTGGCAATGATCTCGTTCAACCGCTGCTCAAACAGGGCTGCTTCTCCCGGTGGATCTATTAAAGGCTGACACACCCAAGTATTTATGAGCCATAAACTGCCTGCTTCAAATAGAGATTCATCAAGCTTGCCTGGAAGATAACGATAAAGATGGAAAAGGCTGTGGCTGCGGGCAGGGGGAGGGAAGGGGAGCAAGAGAAGAGGTAAAGGGTCACATGATTCCTCCTAAGAGCGGCAGCTGCATTGATCAGTTACTTACTTCCCACTATTGTCTCTCCCATTACTCAGACTTCTGTCAGCTGGAGTTAAAACAAAGAGCAGCTATTGAAATCACCCTGCTATGTCACCACTTTCTGATCTTATGCCTGCCTATGGGGAGCAGAGTGCTGAAATTAAGCAGCAGCGGAAGGCAACTTGAACAAGGTGATAGACTGATGATGCGTCTACAATAATTCATATGTCTAGACATATGGTAGTTCATATGTCTGGATTATATGTCCATCATATGTCAAATCATGTCTAGGTTACAGAACGTTGCTGAAGAAGCTACTTGGATAAGCAGTGAAACGTTTCTAACCAACAAGAAAAGAAGTCCAGTTTCTATGACTTTAACCTCCAGACAACCTGAGCTGGATGACTGAGAATCTTCGTTGACAGAACCTCATCTAGTTTACTCAAGTCCCCAACTTCAACCCAGAGAGAATTGATTGCAGAACATGAAGGGGGTTTTTCAGAGTACAGGTAGTCTTTGACTTATGACCACAATTGGGACCAGAATTTCTATTGCTAAGCAAGGTGGTTGTTAAGTTAATCTTGCCCAATTTTACCGTTTTCCCCCATAGTTGTTAAGCAAATTATTGGAGTTAAGTGAATCTGGCTTCCCCCACTGACTTTGTTGTCGGAAGTTGGCTGGGAAGGCTGCAAATGGCAATCATATGATCTTGGGTTGCTGCATCTTTCGTAAAGACATGCCAGTTGTCAAATTTTGATCACGTGACTATGGGGATGTTGCAATGGTTGTAAATGCGAGGATCAGTCGTACACCAATTTTTCAGTTGTAACTTTGAATGGTCCCTAAATGAAAAGTTGTAAGTTGAAGACTACCTCCAGTGCCATAGAGTCTATAAATCCATAGATGATTTATAAGGCACAAAGGTGAGGAAAGTTTTACACTGCAAAAGTATGATACTGAAAAGTAGAAACACCTAACTTTATAGACCACTTTAGCAAATTAGCACTGCTTGTAAAATTAATTTATTAGCATAGAATAAATCATTTTTATTGTTATGGAATTTAGGAATAAACATAATAATCCTAAAATAATCATTATTTGTCAACATTGGGAAGGGTAAAAATTAAAATAAAATCCTCTAACTAGATTTTTTTTTTTTGATGTTACAGCTGTACTCCTGACTGTGTTTTCTGATTTCACTAGTACAATTCTGGTATTGCACACATACAGTGAGGCAACAGGCAAAAATACATTTGTACTTATCATTGAGGCAAAACTGATCTCACTTGAAAGTAAATTTGGGTAGCTGCTTTGGGATTCCAGGAACGCTTGTCTCAGCTATGTAACTATCTTGGAAAGTACGAAAGCTGCTTCAATTCCTAGCATTTAGGAGTTCTTTATCTAGATATTCCCTGTAGCCCATTAGACACAAGCCTTAACTGCTCATTAGGGGCACCCTTTAAGTTTATTTAAAAAATAGTTACCTGTGAGGAGACAATTAATGATAATCAGCATTCTAGCTTTATGTATGTCTTGTAGTAATGGACCAGCTGTCAAGGGTAGGCCTGACATGCTTCACTATTTAGTTCTGGAGACAGGTAATCATCTAATTTTTAATGGGATAAAACTGTCAGATCACACTTGAAAAGCAGAGAATTCTTTTCTAACTTTTAGAAGGTGGTTCAAATATCTTTTCTTCTGTTAATGATGAGACTGACATACAGTAGCACTTCCTAGAATGGTCATGTGGCTATGCAATATGCCTTTGAAGATGACATATATATTACTGTGCCTGTGTTAATAGTGGAAAGTGTTTGGTAAACTTGGGAATGAATGGCAATGCAGACAAGGAACTTCTGGGGAAAATAGCAGTTATAGGGGGAAAATCTGTAAGAGACTTGTGTTAATTTATATGGCAAAAAAAAAAAAAGAGGAATCTGATAGTATCTTTTCCAAGTAGCCAATTTTATGAAAAGGCATAAGCTTTCATGAGCTGTAGCTTATATCATCAGATGTACAAAGTGGCTAAACTATGTAGGATTTAAATTGAGATGAGGTAGGAGTAGAATGCAGGGATTATGCAGAGTATGTGTGAAAGAGGTTGTAGAATTTGTATACCTGAGGTAAGATAGAATGGAAGGTGTTATAAGTATCAAAGATATAGGACTGGTGGGCAGACTTTTGGAAAAAGTCTGGTGGGCAGACTTTTTTGAAAATTAAACACTTAATTTTCTTGAAAAATCTGTGGCCTTAAAAGATGTGACTGGCCAATACATACATGTGTGTGTAAGATCTAGCCATATCTGTTATGGCCACTCACAGACATGGTTGTCGTCAAGATTTTCCTGACTGCTTTTCCCAGCAGAAGAAAGTGTAAAGAAACATCCTAGAAGGAGATGGGACCAAAAAAGTCTCCTGGATAGGAGACAAAACATTTTCCATTTAAATCTAATAATAAAAATCCAGTTGCCTTTTTAAGAAAGTTTTACGTTTTTGCAGTTATGCTACAAATCATGACCTGGATTAACGTGAATATACACAGACATCCTGGAAGTTGGTGTCTTCAGTTGCAATAGACTACAACTCCTACTTTCCTGTCAGCAAGGCCATTGGGGTTTCTAATCAACAAACAGGAATTTGTGCCAGGGCAGATGAATGAAAACCCAACAGATAATGACATCACATTGTCTAAAACCTGAAATGAATCCTTTGGCCAGTCACTGGAAAAGGCACTTATGCTTGGGATGGTCAGTGGTAAAAGAAAATGAGGCATGGTGGCTAGACACAATCAAAACCAATAGCAGCCAAAGCAGAAAACAGTTAAATGAAGCCATACAAGGTCAGAAAATGAGGAGAGAGTGGTCATAGAACTGCCAAGAGTTGGACATGATTGAACTGATCATCATCTGTATACAAAACAGAGTGTGATAGCAACATGGAAAAAAATACACGCGGAACTTCTAAACCTGTGAAACTCTTTATGTATATTTTCCTATACTGTATCTAACTAATGGACTGAACCTGCTTTAACAGAATCTTGCTATCCTGATTTAATTTACGATCCAAATCTGCATTTGATCTCAAGGATTACCCTCTATCCCTCCTAATCTTAATTTTCCAAACTCCCTGCCTAGGGAGGTTGAGTCACCACAAAAATCTTCCTTTTTTTTTCCTTCAAAGAAGATAAACCGTCAAGGCCTTTCCTGGTTCAGCTTCCTGAGTCATAGTTATTGCACATAACAAGCAGAAGAAAAAGCACTGCCTTATTTAGCTATATAATAGTGTGTTGAATGTTAAACTGGCTAGCGACGCGTTCCAGAAAAAGAAATAAAGAATATCATATTGCATCATGTACAACCAAATAACTGCATCAGGAAAAAAACACTTCATGGATGTGTGTTTATGTAATGCCTTTGAAATATATACAGCAAGTTTACAACATGAGTTGACACTACCAGATTTTTTTTAAAAAGTTCCAGACATTCTCCTTTCTATTACCATCATTAACTCTTCTTTCTAGCAAATATACCACTGTTTCCACGACACTACTGATACCAGTGGATTAAAAATGTGTGCCTACATTTCTATTACAATTCATCACGAAATTTTTATAAAGATTTCAAATTTTGCTGAGACCTGCCACATTGAAGGTTATTGTGCGCGCAGTCGTGTCCCACTCTTCGCAACCCCATGGACTGCAGCACGCCAGGCCTCCCTGTTCATCACTGCCTCCCAGAGTCCACCCAAATCTACGTCCATCACACTGACTATGCTATCTCACCATCTCATCCTCTGCCATCCCCTTCTCCTTTTGCCTTCAATATTTCTTTCCCAGCACCACAGTCTTTTCTCCCTGTGCATTATGTGGCCCAAGTACTTGACTTTCAGCTTCAATATCTGTCCCTCCAGTGAGCAATCAGGGTTGATTTCCTGTAGGATCGACTGCTTTGATTTCCTTGCAGTCCAAGGGACTCTCAGTAGTCTTCTCCAGCACTACACTTCAAAGGCATCAGTTCTTCGATGCTCAGCCTTCTGTATGGTCCAACTCTCACAGCCATACATTACTATGCCTCATCAAAGGTACTTAAAAGAAAGGAAATGCATTCAGTTCTACTGCCTCCTGAGAGAATATAAAATAAAAATATTTATAGTACCATACAAGAGTATTGATTTAATGCTTTTTAAATTCTTTGTTGTGTTTCAAGCCTCCAGTTCCTCCTAGGAACTCCAGTTGGTTGAGCTAGATCATTGAATAACTGGAAAACCTTCCCATTTTATCCTTTTAACTGAATAATTCTTTAAGGCTGAGTTGCAAATGGCTTGATTTACACATCGCCCTAAGTATAATCTTAACCACGCGTTGATGTAACCAGGTTGCTTCTTATCTTCACACATTACATTATCCCATAAGCCAGACTTTATTACCATAACATGATTGTGGTTGAACACATAGAGGAATCCCGGCCCCACCTGAGTTAGAATAGTTGATCTGGCCTTTGAAGCTGCACTGCCCATTCCGGGCATTGCCCCACGACGGACAATTTTAACCTTGACAAAAGGCAGCGGGCAGTTTGGGTATCAGATACGGTGCTTGTAGATTTCACGACTCCATTTTCTCTGATGTCTGCCCTCTGAGTGAAAAAGCCCGCACCAAAATACAATACTCAGTCTTTGCATTGAGCAGCTGCCACTTAGTGGGAAGAGCATCAATGCAGGCGAGGGAAAAGACCCTTCTGGGTGGAACATGCATAATCTTCTGGAAGCAACTGCACAAGGTCCAAGGGAGGGAGCAATCTGTCCGTGAGGGAGATGGGGAGACATCCCCCCTCCCAGCGACCGAGCAGTCAGGCGGAGGCAGACAGCTGCCATCGGGGACGCGGGGGAAGCCTTCGGTTGTGTGGATGGGAAGGACGGGCTCTTTCCCCTCTCCCCCCACTCCTTTGTGCGCGCAGCGTAGCCAACCTGGGCGTTGTTTCTGCATCTCCTTAGGTGCCGCCCTTCGCTTCTCCGCGCACTCATCCAGCGGGGTTGTGCAATTAACACAAGCGAGTTTTTTTTTATTGCTCAGCTAAACGAGCCGCGGGTTTTAGGGGAGAGTTACGGGCAAGGCGCGTGCTTGTGCATTCGCAGGATGCAGTGGGATTTTTTTTAAGGCGGTGTCCTCAGAGGAAAAGTATTCCTTTGTGACGGAGCAAACAAAGAAGCCGATCGCGGCCAGGCTTTGACGACCCTCACCCTAATTACAGGGAAGAACAGAGAGCCGCCGCTGTTGGGTCGCAATTGCGCTTTCTCCGTCGCCTTCCGAGGAGCTTCGAGCACGGAAGCACAAACGCTTCAGAGGCAGGCTTTGCATCTTTGATTTCGGGACGTCCCGTTCACACCAGTATCTAAGAAGGATCTCAACACGTAAGGTTAAAATAGATCTATTTCCGTTCAACGGAAGGAAGAGAAATTAGCAAAGAGCTATCGCAGATCCGCTATACGTCCCCCCCGCGCCCCGCAGATTCAGGCTGTTTCAAGCCAAACCCCTTTTTGGCTGCTGAATCCTGGTTGCAAAAGGCTACGTGATGGACACGTCTGAGGGCCTCTACAATGACAAGCCCAGGAATCTGAGGAAAAGGAGTTAAAAATATTTGTAAGCGAATATTTCTCACCCGAAAACGTGAGCATTGCTGGCTACCCAAATTTGGAGAGGTTTGGCTCGTGGAGGCTTGTTTAAATAAGCCCAGAGGCCCTCGCAGCATAAAATACCTCAGCAATGGTTTGGGTTTTTTTTGCTCCTGCCCTCTTCTTAAGGCTCCATGTCTTAGGAAGCAAGATGGGCTTGAGTCATCCTCAAATGGACTAACATGAAAGTAGGATGCCCCTGCTAAAGCCAATAAGAGCCCCAAATTGCTTTGCCAGATGTTCTGACATGTTGAGTCAAGTGGTCAGCAGTGGGAATGATCAGAGAGGTGCTTATTGGTCGTTTCAAGATGAGCTGGAGCGGCCTCCTCCATCTGGCCATTCATTTTCCTATTATCTTCCTAGGCAGCTGCAAACCCAAGTCGTGCCACTGCCTAAAAATTGCTGGCATGCATAGCTGTGAGTGAAGAAAGTGCTTTTACTGTATCAATCTTGCCGGGTGGTGGGTCATTTTCACAGCAAACCACTGAAAGGGTGGGCCAACTCTGTCCCTTGCCTGCAAAACAAAGCACACAGGCATCTGGAAATCAGCATGTATTGACTACCTCGAGAAAAGAAAAGAGGGGAGGAGAAACCCTAAAGAAAAAAAATACTGCCTGTGACTCAGCTCCTTTGTGGCTCAGATCAGTTTTTTTCCCCCCAGACCATTCAGCTTGGGTTGTGACAAAATGGGGTGTAGGAGGTGGAAGACGGGAAACAGCACAAAGATCACAATCCCGCAGTAGGTCCCACCCTGCTGCTGCTGTGCTGTGATTGGAGGATGTTTTTCTGGCTGCTCTTGTGCAGACGAGGGAGGAGAACAAAGCTGCTACGGTATCTCCCCCCCTTCTTTTTTGCAGTTTAATTCAGCAGGAGGGAAAGACCCCCATATAGTATGGCACCTACTGCCATCTGTTGAGCTTGTTGTAGAACGGCTTTTGATGTTAAAAAAATGCATCAAGGCATCTGGGCTTCATTACGCTGAAACTGAGGATAAGTACAGGATGCGCCCAGTCGAAGCTGCTGGCAGAAGAAAAAAAATGCCTCTTGCGCTTGTCTTTCTTACAGAGAGGGCATTTCCTTTGTGAAAGGCTGCAAGGATTGTTGTGCCTCTACGGACCTGCATACAAAACCTTCTGCAATACAGCCTTAAGAAGGAAGCCAGGCAAGTCAATCTCAGCTTCTTAATAAAGATTGTCCTCTGGCACTCATTTAAGGAAAGCACAGACTGGTATTTATAAAGGGAAAAAGCAAGCTGAGCCGATGTCTAGGACATCCATGTTCTCCTTCAGAAGAGATCCCAGCACCAAGTTCAGCGTGAATTGTTGGGGAATCTTTTGAGAGGGAAAACTTGGTGAGGAATCACATCATTCTGAATCATAATCTATTCTGCAATTTTCTTCCTGTCTGCAGAAGAAGAACACAAATTTTCTGACAAACGTCCTGGAGATGAGATGTTGTAAGTGGCAATCATAGGTTACCTTAGATTGAAACGTAAATATTATTGAAATTAGAGGGCTGAAGCCCCTAATAAGATTGGATACAAAACAATACTGTAATCACAATAGCAAAACCGTGAGAACTCCACATACAGAATTTAAGGTCATCAGAAGGACTTCAGTAAAGCTAACTTGGCCCAGTATGAGCGAACCACAAGTTTTGTATTTGTTGAATTGCTGATATGAAAATGATAAGAAAGGTTAGTCCTGTTTGACATTTTATGGAGTTTTGGCACTTCAGGGTATAGGAATTCTGTGTTACTGCTGGGGTTGGGATTTCTCCTATTTTAAAAAAAGACATTTTAAATTATTTTAAAGACACATGGGTATACTCTGATTGTTACTACCTTGGGTGCTAAAATAATTATCATTTGAACAGTTTGATAAATAATATAAATAACAACTTTAAGCAGTTAGCTTCTCCCAACATGTTTACTATGTATGCAGAAGGTATTTTTCAGTGATACACAATCTTAGATGTTGAGTTCATAAGGTACAAGACTCATCTAAATAGGTATTGTTGGGATGAAAGGAAATTAGACAAATGAAAGTAATTCTATTCTACTGCTTTAATGGCTCTGCGTGCTTATAAGAATTTATCCTCCTGAGCACCAAAGCTCTTGACCTTGGGTTATATCTAATGGTCCTCCTAGGAGACACCCTTCCTTCACATGCATAATAATTCAAGACTGATCCCAATTTTCACACATGGTTCAGTCCTGGTTTCCTCCACATCACACCCCTCTCCATCATAAGCTCCCTCTTCCACTGAGGAATCAGCTGTGGCCCTCACAGCCTCCATGATTTCTCTGGAAATGGAAGCCTCGGTGAAAGTGGGAAGAAGAGGGAACTTAAAGAAAGGAATGTCCTTCCTCTGTGTTGAAAGCTTCCATTGACTCAATAAGTGGAGGAAGCTGTAGGGGAAGCACAGGATTAATCTCCTACTCCCCACTTCCTCTCAGTCCAGCAAGACCAGAAGTTGAAGGCTGCTCAGAGTCCAACGTCTGCTGCACTTGGAAGGGCGGTTGGTGTCTCGTTGCTGGAGGCTCCACAGATGGCTCTCATCTATCAGAGATGGCTGTGAAAAAAACTATAGGGTTTAGATCCAGTTCACTTCTCCCCCTCTGCCCAGTTAGGTCTGATGTAGAAGGCTGTTCACAGTCTGTAACTGCTGGCCCTTTGTGGGGGGAATTGGGAGGTGGTACAACCTGTTCACTTGGGGTTCCTCTGGAGGAGGTACTGCTGGGACTGGTAGCTGCACAGGCTGGGACTTGTTGGGAAAACACCATACAAGAATGGTACATGGATATGCCTGCCATTTTCCCATGAGCAATTAGATTCTGGATAGCCCTTCCAATGGATAAGATTGGATATCTCTTCCCTGTTTCCTGGAATCTAGCATTTCTTCCACTCAATTTCTTGTTCTCCTGCCACAATGACTGGAGGGGGAAGCAGATGGGAAGAGCACAAGTTGCTGGGGGGGGGGCTCCTTCAATAAGGGAGAGTGATGGAAATAGGGCTGCAACTGACTATTTTAATAACTGATTAATCTACCGATGATTCATTTTAATTAATCGGACTGTTATAAATTTTTTTAAATAAAAACCAAAGAATAAGAAGAAATCAATCTTAACATTTTATTGTCAAAATGCACATGTAATTCTTTAATAGTGCTTTTGCTTTATACATTCAAGCTATGTGAACGAAAACCAAATGTTTCCTATGCAAAAATAAACTTAGAGTTTGCACAATAGGTTGGCATATTGTTAATCATTGTCCAAGCCTAATTTTAAAGTGCTGAAATATTTATAACCAAAGAGTTATTAATTTTTAAAGTGTTGAACTGTTCAACTCTTAAAAACTGGCAAACTAAAAACAGGCCATGCATTCACACAGCCTCACCAGTATGTCAGATATGGTTGTGCATTGTAGTGGCTATGCATTGTTGCATGCGTGCATCCTCTGGGAGTGGTTGTGATTTTGTGAGCTTTGCTGTGCAAGTGGTGCAGGCAGTTGGGGCCTGGACTGTCAGCTGGGGCTTGGCAGGCCGAGTTCGAGACTGAGTGCTGCTGCATGGCGGGCTGGGCTCCCATCGCTTGCTCCTGTTTCTGCCGGCCTGGCAATTTGGGGACATGTTGAAATGTGGTTGTGCATCTTCAGATCAGCGCTGGTTTCTTGGCTAAGAAACAGAGACTCTCCTGTGATCATATGTCCTGTGTGCCACAGCACATGGACGATGTTGCCTTCCCACCAGGGTGGTCTTAATTATCGACTGTGCTTGAATTTTTGTGTGCTTTTGAACTGCTGGGTTGTCAGCTGGAGCATGCCCCTGTGCACTCCGCTGTGTGAGTGGCCAAGACTGGAAGGTCAGCAGCCCAAGACCAAATGCTGCGATGTGGTGGGCTGAGCCCCCATCACCCACTCCAGCTCCCAACAGTCCAGCAGTTTGAAAGCACACAAAAATGCAAGCACAGTAGATAAATAGGCAGCAGCTCCCATGCACCGAGACACACAGTCATGCCAATCACATGACCAAGGAAGCGTCATCCTCAGAGGTACACAAGTAAAAACACACAGAAATGGTTTAGTTTTTATACTGAAATCCACACTCCCGACTGGAATTGGCTAGACCAGTTTGCCATGGTTTATGTTGGAAAAAAAGGCAAGCAGCCATGCGCTGTCAAAAATAAGACCCCATTTGTGCATACCAGCTCACAGAATAACAATTATTCGTAAAATGTTCAATCTATGGGTGCTGTCCTTCCTTTCCTCATCCTGCCCTCCCCTCTCCATCTTTCCTCTCCCTTTTCCCTTTCCTTGCAAAGCAGTGTATGCTTGCATTCTCCGCCAGCACAAGTTGAGCGGAATAAAAGGCTAGTTCTTCTCTTACCCCCCATCTCTCTATATCTCACTTTTTATCTCACTATCCACTCTCACCCCTCTGAAGTATCCCCCAGAAGATATCTCATTTTTCTCTTCTCTCTTTATCTGTTCTCTTTATTGTATTTTAGCTGCAGTGTTTGTTTGTCAGTAACTCACCAAAAGCAATCTATTTGCATTGAGTGCTACCAAATGCTGATTGGAATAAGCAGCTATTCTCGAATTCCCTACTTCTTTCTCCTCCATCTCTCTATACCATCACCCAATAGAAACCCCCCTTCTTTCTCTCTCAATTTGCCTTTTACTAATTCTGTTTAGCTGCAGTGTTTGCGTTTGCCGGTAACTTGCCAAAAGCAACCTATTTTCATTCAGTGCTAGCAAATGCAGAGTGGAAGAAATGGCTATTCCCATTAGGAATATAATACAATAAAAACATAAATAAATAAAAATACAATACACTGCTTTACAAGGAAAGGAAAAGGGGAGAGGAAGGATGAAGAGGGGAGGGCAGGATGAAAGAGGGAAGGACAACACCCATGTTGTTCAGTCGCGCAGTCGTGTCCGACTCTTCGCGACCCCATGGACTGCATTACGCCAGGCCCCCCTGTCTTG
>JANHZU010009130.1:84762-100062 GCA_032468055.1 Acrochordus granulatus | reverse complement strand
TTCCTTCCTTCCTTCCTTCCTTCCTTCCTTCCTCCCTTCCTTCCTTCCTCCCTTCCAGAGCTGGAGAATCTGCAAATAATCTTAGCACTCTTATTCTAAAAAAAGGCTCAGGGCTGTTCCCCTCCCACATGACAGAGTAGGAAAGGAAGTATTTGCCACTGCGTCATTGTCTCTGTGATTCAGTAGCCATAATTTATCTGGTTATTAAAACTCCAGGATAATTTTTCTCCCATTTCAATGATAAAGGTGGACCTGTCCTTGGTCAGGTTCACTTCCAGGAAGATTGGGAAGAAAGGTGGAGGCTCCTGGGATTTTTGCAATGGCTACCTCTGCACTCTTTTGCAGTGGAAGAAGATGCAGGGAAGTTAACATTTCTTCTTGTCACGGAGACTGTTTGCTTCTACAGAGCATCAGTTCAACTGGCAACAAAAAGAGAGATGATCCAAAGGGCTCCAAGAAATTAGTCTTTGACAATGACATCGCTAATTTCAGCCCTAGCCAGTGACCACACTTATGTTATTTATCTGTCAAGGCTGTGTTTGTTACTTGATAAATCAGGTTCACATGAACCATTGTTCACCAATTAACCCTCTAAGGTTTGCACAACATACACTCATACATTGGCCATACTGGATTTTCACAATATAGTAAGCCACAGACTACCAAACACATTTAGCCTAGTTTGAATTATGAATCCTCTCTGTCTGTTACTTCTTGCCTTCCATATCTGCATCCCCTGCACTTTCCCCCATGAACTGATGTACAATTTCCATTATTCACCCTCAACATTGGGCTGAGAGTAGCTGCTTTGTGATAATGGGAAATGTAGAGGTATGTTTTGTGAACAGGCATCCTGCCTATGCCAGGACAGCTTGGAAAGCAGGGAGGGAAGCACCCCTGGGCAAGGCATTCCAAATCCACAAAAGCAGTAATAGGTTGACGTTGAGGCAAGCTACAGCTGCATGTTCCTTGTTCATTGCACCTTTAATGGGTACCAGAGCGGACAGTGGCAGAATGGGAAGCAAGAGTCATAGAAATGACATCAAGTAATCAAGATTCATTCATCATGCTTGGGAGTACCTTCTATTGCAATGGATGTTGGGGATAGAAGAAAAAAATCTTGGCTCTTCACTACTGACTTTGTTATGTGAGTAGCTGCCACTGTAAATGTTGGCATTTATTACTGACAGCCTATCTGAGGAAGATAATTCAGAAATCAGTGCAAGCTGCGAAGATCCATTGAACTGAACTGGGCACAGTGACACACCTTCATTTAATTTTGTTTATATTTTATAACCAAATAATTCTTCAGTGCTGTTCATCCAAGCAACTTGCTAAGAAAAGGACAGATGTGTCCTAAATGCAAATTCTCTTTCAGTGAAGAACCCAGATGAAGAAACTCATCTCTTTTTTTTTTGAGCAAGGTATGATACAAAACTACATTGCAAATATTGCAAGTGGGCATTTTTGGTTGCTTATGGAGGTAAATGGGATGCTTTCACAGAGTTCGTATTATGGACAAAATTGGAGGAAAGAGCATTATGTCCCATTGAGTACATAACTCAATGTAGCATTGAGTTGCAAGAAAGAAAAGAAGATACACTACAAATGTCATCAATGCCCTCAAGGCAGCTTCTGATAGGACAGAAATGAAGAATTGCCGTCCATCTAATTACAACCTACAGACAAGAGAAAGGAGGGATTGAGCTGCTGTTGGTACCTTTTAATCGGGAACCTTTTTGCGCCATGCAGAGCAAGAGCTTTGCCCAAATTCGTTTTTTGGCAAACCCGTTGTACTACGATTTGTTTGTTTCTCGCGGAAATCTCTTCCGAGCTCCGTGCGCTCGCTTTGCGCGTTGCCAGCAGCCGTCCCGCGCCGGGTATTGCTGTCTTTGTTTCGAGAGCTATTGCTTTGGTTTCTCATCCAAACGCCAATTCTCAGCGAAGTCGGCGTTTATTACTATTTTTCTTAGTACTGGAACTGGTGGAAACCACTTCAGTTTTCTTGTAACGCAAGATTTGGATGGGAAGAGAGAGAAAAAGCGAAGTTGACGAGCGCGAGCCGATGATGGGGGCGGGTCTCCAATGAAAGTCTCTGATCCTCCCCCCCGCCCCCAAAGCATATAGGCCCCAAGGGGCAGAAGCTCTTGTAGGCCCCAGGGCGGGGGGCGGGATTTTGTGTCTGGCAGTGGGCTGACCCTTGTGGATTTTTGGCCCTCTACCGCGCTTCCCATCTAAATGCTCGTTGGAAAGGCGACAGGAAAAAAACCCCCCACCAGCCCAATAGAGCAACGGAGAGAGGGGAAGATACTCGAGAGCGAGCGGCGGCAGAAGCGACCCTGATCGGAGGGCCAGCTTTGTCAGCTCCCCACTTGCGAAATCCGGGCGCGCGCTTCCTTCGCCTCTCCCCGGACGCCCCCGGCTGCAGCCCTGTCCAGTATGGGGCTGGGGTTGCTCGCCTGGGGCACTTGTCTCACGCTTCCCCGGCTACCCCTCGCTGCAGGTGGACTCCTGGAAGTGGCAGGTTAGTTGCAAAATGCAGGGTGGGGGTAAAGATTTTAAGCGCTTTTTTCCGGTCCGGCAGCATTCACACGACTCACTGAGCTTAAATTTGGAGCCACATGTGAACCTGGTGGTGATGCGAATCTGGCCAGAAGAGCAACTGGAGACTTGGTCATTCGGCTCCTCTAGCAATGTTTGTTTCAGCTGTCCAGGACGGCTCCCTCAGGACTGTCTCCATCTCTGCAGAGCAGCTGTGGGACAGAGATGCGCTCCCTGGGAACTGAAGTGAAACACACCTGGGACTCTGGGTCGGTGCCATCTCGGCAGGGGATGACGGGCATGGTGTCAAACACTGAGCGATGAGGTTGGGGAATATAGATGATAGGAAAGCTCTGTGAATACTTCCAAGAAATTCAATATATATGAGCAACTGTGGCTGATTGATGATTGAAATTAAGCTTTTGTGTGGAGAATGATTTTGAGCATATGGGGAAGGCATTTTACAGTAATCATCACTGAACAACCGAAGCCATCTGGGATGCTGGGCTGCCAGATTTCCTCTGGAACTGTATTTAAGGTGATGAATCAGCTCTAGATTTTAAAATCTGCTCGGAGGTGAAAGGTGCAGCATCCATACTAGGATGCAACCGTGAAGAGATATTTCCCAGACTTTTAGGGTCTCACATCCCACAAATCTGTTAAGGTGCTTCTTCTTTTCAGAAGCCCAGGCAGGGAAGTTGAAGACCGTTGATGGGATATAAACCATTAATGCTGCTTAGGCTGTCCTGTATTCTTCACTTGTTCTCATTCAGCCTTGTTTAAATCCAAATTCAAAGGCAGAAAGCTAAGTGAAAGGAATCTGAAAGAAAGAAGAGTGAAAGAAACCCATGAGTTACATCTGGGGAGAGCTGATGTACCATTGTGGTTGGCAGAAGAGAGGACTTGGTGAAACTTGCATAGGACTTGGCCAAATAAATCAATTGTTAAAAAGAAGATGGGTCCTAAAGGATCCATTCTCCCTGCTGCTGTGCTGGCAGACTGAAGTCCTTTCAAGTAGGAACAATATTAAACTATCTACAGTGCAGGATTTGACTCATCACTGATATTGCTTTGCAGGTGTAACACCAAAAAGGTATCTTGCATTTTTTAACCAGTTTTCATTCGATCAGTTAAAAAGTAATTTGATTTTTGAATTTCTTGAAGAATAAAATAATACCACAAAAATTCCCATGGCTGCACATAGTTATTGTTCATATTTATGTGTGTGTGTAAATATCCTTTTATACAACAAGATAGTCTTCAGTCTCCCTGGTTTCTCATACTTCCAATAATGAAGCATTAAACACAAGACTATTTCTTAAAAAAATGCTATGTGTCCTGAATAAGGTAGGAAAACCAAAATCTCCTTTGCAAGGGAAGAAAATGTTTGAGAAATTTCAGGACAGATTTTTGTTAGAGCATTCATTTCAGGTCATCCAAGGAGGTAAGTAGCATGGGCTAATATGAGCATTGAAATGAGCTAATGTAACATTAACTAATTCATTAATGTAACATTCTCCACTGGGGAAGGAATGGCAACTCACTCCAGTATCCTTGCCAAGAAAACCCTATGGAGAATATCAAATGGCTAAAAAATATAACACTGGAAGATGAGCCCCTCACATGAGAAGGTGTCGAATAAACTACTGGGGAAGTGTGCAGAGCAATTACAAGTAGCTCCATAAACAATGATGCGGCTGGGGCAAAGCCAAAAGGAAGCTCAGCTGTGGGTGTATCTGCTGTAAAAATAAAGCCCAAGGCTGTAAAGAACACTATTGCATAGGAATGTAAAATCTATGAATCAAGATAAGTAAATGTGGTCAAACGTGAAATGGCAAGATCGAACATCAACATCTTAGGAAACTTTAGTGAACTAAAATCAATGGGTGAATTAATTCAAATTACTACTATAGCTACTACTGTGGGCAAGAATCTCTTAGAAGAAATGGAATAGCCCTCATAGCCAATAAAAGAGTGGGAAAAACAATATTGGAGTACAGTCTCTAAAATGACAGAATGTTCTTGGTTTGGATCCATTCAACATTCACAGGAACTGTATACCCCAACCACTGATGCCAAAGAGGCTGAAGATGAACACCATCTAGAAGTAACACCAAAAAAAGTGTTAAAAGTGTCCTTCTCATCATAGGGGTCAGAATGCTAAAGTAGGAAGTAAAAAAAATAAGTGGAATAACGGGTAAGTTTGGCCTTGGAGTACAAAATGAAGCAGGGCAAAGGCTAACAGAGTTTTGTCAAGAGAGAACACTGGTCATAACGCTCTTTTCCGACAATGCAAGTGGCAATTCTACACATGGACATCACCATATGGTCAATTTAGAAGCAGATTGATTATATTCTTTGCAGCCAAAGATGGAAAAGCACTATATGGTCAGTAAAAAAAAAAGATCTGGAGCTGACTGATTCTTCAGCTGAAAGGAAAGTTTGTTCATAGGATCTGGCTGAATTAATGACATTCATCTTTGGGATATTCTTGTTCTGCTATTATGAAAGTTTGTATAAAGTTCACAAAAGCCAGTAAGATAACTTTTTAGTGTAAATATTCAGTGGGGGAAAAAGATCTCCAATCAAATGGCATTTCCTGTCAGAAGGGTATCAGAAGAAGGCTGGTCCCAATGGAAAGAAGGAGAAGTGGGAGAAATGGTTTAATCCTTTCACTTTTCATTGATTTCCACCCCTGCAATAAACTCTTTTTGAAACTACAGAGGTTACTTGTTCCCACACTGGTGAAAAAGCAGCTGCTTAAAAGTGATTTTCAACTAGAAAATGACTAGAGTTAAGCAACAGAAATATCCTTACCTGTGTTTCCTCTTCTGCTCTTCTGGGATTTACATCCTCTCCAGGCTGCTTTTAATTTAAACATAAGAGAATGCATAACAGAATTCTTTGTATAATCTCTTGCCTTTTGCATTATTTTACCAAACTTTTTTAACAGCATATTTGGTTCCAATGTAGCCTTCCTTAAGTTTCATTTAAAACAATTTTTTTTGGTGACCATTATTTGAACAGATATGCACAGATTCATAATGCAGTCTTCACTGGACAAGGTTTCCAAAATGGCTAAAAAGTACATTAATGGTTTTGTAATTACCACCATGAAATTTGTAATATAGTCTAGGTGTCTTGAATAGGTTTCGCACGCTGAAGCTCGATCTGTGATGCTGAAAATGAATTCTGAGCACTGAAAAGTCCCTGTTATTTGTCAAATCCAGCAAACGAGAATGTAGGGAATCCGTTAGATTTTTTGTTTACATTGTCTCAATATCTTTTATTAACAGAACATGATAATTCTGTTAACTCTTTATCCAGAATTCATCTTGGGGTTTTTTTAAAACTGTTTAAGAGGTCAAAGGTAGCTGCTATCTGTGAATAAGCCCGGGGTCTGTCATTATGGATCTGTTTGACTGCTGCTATGGTTGGAAAAGAAATAACCCTACTTACTTCTTGCTCCATTTTTTGCTGTAAAAATGTGCCTAAATTTGAGTGAACTCAGTTAGCTGGTGGCCCCATTTGTCTCACTGTCAAACTGACAGTCCAATATTTTTTTTATTTGTCATTGAATTCATGTGCCACCCATCTCACTGTCAAACGACTCGATTAACAGGTTAACAGTCCAAGAATAGAACAGAATGGACCAAATGTGATGTTGAAAACATCAAAACAAACAAACAAGAGAAAAAAACAACCCAACAACCCAAAGTTTGAAAATGGGAACAAATTCCCCCAATGCACTCCTAAAAGAGAGACGCTTGGGCAGTGGCACTGCATGTTATCGACTTCTCCATTCTCAACTCAGTCTCCTCTCTCCCTCTCTTTCCTTTCCACAAACATAACCCCAAAGGGAGTACCTTGAGAAGTTGGAAGGAATTCCTGTAGGCTTTCTCTACTTTGTTGACCCTTAAAAGCTCATGATAGCAGATATGAAGGAAGTTCAGGGGGAAAGAACCTTTAAGCAGACCATGCAAGGTTATTTATAAGCAGATGATTTTTTATTAATTGTCTTCACATTTTACGTAAATAGACAATTTTTGAACTGTTCATCGTAAAAGCATTTGAAGATTACCTGTGCTGGGTCTTGTTTCAGGCCTCTGGGGAATTAGTTTAACAAAAGTCCCATGACTGTTTAATGATGTCACTTCTTTTATGACGAATAAAGGCATGAACATAAAAGGAAGGTTGAAATCTTTCCTGGCTGCATTCTGATAAGGCTACATAAAGTAATAAAACATTGACTTTAGGATCATTTATTTCTTAGATGTTGCATCTGCTGTTTTGAGGAGTTTAGCACTGGATTATCCAGTGCAGATGAACAAAAGTTCACATTGTAAGTGATACATTTATCAGGTGGTTATACAAAGGGAAATGCTGCCAAAACAGTCTTTTCCTCTTGAATGTCCTTTAATGTATACAGCAAATAGTAGTCATAGTTTAAAGTATTTCCATATGTTGCATGGGGAGATTCTTTATTCATAAACTTTTATTAATAAGCTTTTGTACTGCTTGCATAAACCCAGTTCTGCTCCTCAAGAATATGGTAGGTTGTTTAAAGAAAGAAGTGAAGCATGATTTTTTTTTTTTGGACAAAAAGAAAAAAAAATCCTATCAGTATTCACTTTTCAAAAGCTTTTTAGATTGTTCTGTCCCCAGATTTCTCCAGAAGTCCCCCCAAGTCCATGCCCATCACACTGACTATGCTACCTATCCACCTCATCCTCTGCCGTCCCCTTCTCCTCTTCCCTTCAGTCCTTCCCATGATGCATTTTGAACATAAGCATTAATATACCAACATTTTTTGCAAAATTGTTTTTTCTTTATTGTGCTGTTCTGTTCTTATTAAGATACCTTTGATCAAGATTTCCTTAAGGCAGGGTTTTTGCTGATGTTGTTTGGATAAATTATTGTTAACTAATTTGGAAGACAGCATAATAGAAGTCATCAGATATTGTTGCTTAATAGATTTCAGAAGCGCATTAGAGGAGATAATTGGTTGGGTTAAGTTTGGAAAGCTTTATAGTTGTCGAGACAAATTAAATGCCACATGTAGAAAACTCTTATGCTATGAACATAACACTCAAATTCTGTGTCCAAAATATGTAACAGATGTAGATATGTGTAACATGTAGAATGTACAAAGGAAATGCAGAAACATGGTATGTAGTTGAGTTAGTCTTAGCCGCAGAGATGGCGCAGGGCAGAGGAAGATGTTACGAGAGAACCAGAATCTTGAAGCTGTTCAGAGAGAATAAAACAAAAATGCTTTTGAAACATTTCTTTTCAGGGTCCTTTTGTTGTGTAAATTCATGAATTTCAGAAAGTTTGGTCTGATGTTGAGAACCTATAGTACAGTAGAGAATATACTGTACTCTGCTGTAATATAGCAGATTTTCACCCACACAATGGTAGTCCTGGCCACTCTGGGAGATTTGTAGGGAAGGGGGGGGTATTGTAAATAAAAAGCTGGAGTTGTCTATATCTGCTGTATGAGATTCCTCCATATAGTGCCAGGAGAAGTGTGGCAATCACCTAGCTGCAGCTGGAAATTTATTCGGACATGTTGTCAAAACTGATTGGTGCCTATATGCAACAGTCTAGCTTCCAGAAGAAGTCACAATACTGACATAGCACACATATGGGAGAAACAGACCAATGGGTATGCATAATTGTAATAGAAGAAAATTCTCATTCAACAAAACAAAAAGCAAAGCTTATACTCACCATTTCTGCTCAAGACAATTGGGCTCATACCAACCCTAGACTAGTATGGCCAACAAATGAAAATAAATACAGATGTTCCAGGAATGTGTTGCACAAACCAGTCAGAGTCAAGCACTGGGACTGAAGGTTTATTGTTCCAAGCTTTCGGACTCATGCTAGAGCCCATCGTCAGGGAATATTCCTCTCGCAAAAACAACACGCAATAAAGTGCTCTCTCCTATCGGTAGAAATAACCATCTGGTTCTTAAGTGAGTCGTTCACTGATGTTTTTCTCTACTGCCCCATCCCTGGCCTTGGAGCAGCTGATAGGCCAGTAGTAATTCAGCCCCCCTGTTTATGGACAGTGGGCCTTTATTTCCCTAGCCATTTTATTCCTTGTCTGGAATAAAATTGAAAATAAATTGCAGCAGCTGCAAAATTAAAGTTATGCTCTTGCTCATTTTACTTATTTATTTTATTAATTAATTAAATTTATGTGCTGCCGAAATCCAGAGACTCTTGGCGGCTATTATTCATTACAGTGTGCAGTTAGGGTCCCCTCATTTAACTGCCCATTCATGTTCCCACAACCTGGTGGTCAGTTTTCTTCCTGTTTGACCAACGTAATTGCGGGGGCAATCCATACAAAGGATAGATCATACTCAATGTGTATGATACCCCCACCTCTAGGCAGTCCTTACAGCACATAATTTGTCCCCGTATCGTAACCTCTGGGCAGTGAGCAAAGCCTACCCATAGATCTCAAAAGCTGCGTTCCACTGCCTCTGAAATGTTCTTGAAGTATGGCAGGGTGTGTCACACTGCCAGTTTCTTCTCTTCCTCTCTGTCTCCCAGGGCGCTTCGGAGGCACCTTTTCCTGTGGGTATCCATTCAAATTCTGTGGGTATCCATTCTGTTTAAATTGGTCATGTAGGTATCTAATCTCCAACTTACTTTGTTGCCTGGATGCTACAGTGTGTTTTTCCCTGTCGTACAATGCCCTAAAGCAATTCTTCTTATGTGACAGTGGGTGACTACTATGGAAGCTCAGAATCCATGGGGTGTTGGTTGCTTTGTGGTAGACTGTGGTTTCCAACTTTCCATCTCCCTGTCTGTTGATAAGTACGTCAAGAAATGGCAGTTTTTCTTCCATTTCCTCCTCCGCTGTGAACTGTATATCGTGGAAGATGGAATTTAATAGATTATGAAAACCCTTCAGCACGTCTCTTTCAATGACAACAAAAGGATAATCCATGCAGCAGCACCAAAACCTTGGTTTATACCTCTGAAAAGCACGGCACTCCAGTTCTTGTAAAAATGCCTCCACTATCATTCCTGATATTGAGGATCCCATAGCCGTCCCCTTTGTTTATTCCTATTCCTCCCCTTTGAAAATAAAGAAAGTTTGTTGTCAGAACTGTAATAAATCCATAATTTGGATCCTCGTCAAATTATTCTGGTCCTCGTTATACAATCATTCCGGTTTTCTGTACATCATGTCAAATGCTAAACGGGGACAGATGGATGTAAACAAAGATGCTGCATCAAAAGAGACCTTGATTTCATCAGGAGCCACACTCAGGCCACGTAGCTCTGTCAGGAAATGTGTAGATGACATAACTGTAGCGTTAGAGGGCTGCGTTAGAAAGCATAATGGTTGCGCCAACCAGTTTGCCAGGCTATAAGTCAATGTGCCCCTCAGCGCCACAATTGATCCCAGGAGGACCCCATTTTATGTATCTTGGGGAGTCCATAAAATCCATCGCCTTTATCGCCCACCTTTCATTTTTGGTTATCTGATTGCTTCGTTTCAGTTGGCTGAGTTAAGTAGTCAATTGTGTAGTCAGGGTTCTGATTTCTGATGCTTTTGCCAGTGTGTATGCTGAAGGATCATTGAGCAGGGTGAGAGCTTTTCCCTCATAGTCTGTGCAGTCCCTAACAACCATTGCACGTCCTTTATCTGCTGGCCGAATAATAATAATATCCTGATTTCATTTCAAGGCTTTCATTGCTTGTGTCTCAAGCGTATTCGTTGGGTTGCGTGCTACCAGCATCGCTGAAACTTTTATCCTGTTTTGCCTGCTCCTCTACTTGACAGAATATGGACTCAAGCACTGCCACAGATTCCCTTGGTGCAGCATCACATGCGTTGAACCAGGTATCACGACTAAGTATTTGCAGCTCATGTTGGCCGAGCTGCTTGTTTGACGAATGATGGACCAGATTTGTACAGTCCTTTAAACACGGTTTCAGGTTCTGTAAGTTATCCTCCAACTGCCTCCTTCTTCCATGCCTGTCTTTCTCTCACAATGGTTCGAAGAGCTTCCTCTAGGTGGGTCTCCCTCAAAGTTGAATAAGCATTCTGTCCTTTCTGTATTAATAGCAGTTTTATACTTGTGTAATCATAGACGGCGATCATTAATTAGGACTTTCAGCATTTGTTTGCTGAATGTTCTCACCATTCACTTGCCCATTTCAGGACTGACCGGTGGCCAATGACTAAATGAATTTACGAGCCTAGTTATTTTTATGTTGGGTTCATACATCTTAAGCCATAATTTCCAGATTAGTGGTTTGCAGAACGAGCCAGAATGCTAAGCTACAAACTCCAATGGCCGGTTTCACAGAGCACACCAAACCAACCACATTATACAACGTGAGAATCCTGTTTATATATTGATTGCCAATAACTTACTAAACTACAACCAAAAGATCTTTTTGAAATTTTTATTTGCAAGATTTGTAACATATTAGAAATATGGTATAAATCATTCTTTAAAGAATAATATTTGTGCCCATATCTGCTGTACAGAATATTTAATAATGGTGAAACCACCTCAGTTGTTCAAAAAACTTGGCAACAAGCAACAGTGTTGCTTGGGTGGTATAGGGTTTGATATGGAATATGTTCAGAGCCAAATGTAGGGTATTTTTTTAATTATTCTTGTTTCTTATTATAATTTCCAGAGAAATTGTTTGAGCTTTAAATCCTTCCAGAAAGAATTTAGATCTAAAGTAATCTAAAGCACATCTGGCAATGGAAAGGAAATCAAATCAGAGACATTGTGTTGAAATAAATATTTTTTTAGGGAAGTCTATTAAACAGCATAGTAAATAGGAAAAAGGTAGGCATGGAAAGCAGGTGATGAAAAAACTAACTTTCCAATCTGCTACCAAAAAAAATATGTTATAATCTAACCATTGGAGTTGAGGAATTGAAAATTATCAATATTGTCTGGCTTCATTTTGCCAAAAGTATTATAACTCCTTTTGAAAAGCCTTACAATAATAATTAAGCTGGATTTAATTATCAGATCCCCAACTCTGCAAGTTCCTTGTCTTAGTTTGCATTTTATTCCCACCTGTTTTTATTTCCCACCTAGACTTGCTGAAACTCAGAACTCTTTTCTTCTTGCCATTATGTACTATTTCTTTCTAGTTCTTAAGGTCCTCCTCCTGTCCTTCAGTAAAAAATTTATTTGTCCATGTAGAAGGAGACAGTTCTAATATAAGTAATCTGGTATCCACAGTGGAAACCAGAACATTATTTTCAGAAGAACTTATTGAAATGTATTCTTCTGCCTTAATATATAAAACCCCAAAGCCAATGCTTTGTCTGTTTCCTATTTACCGTTGATATTTTCTCAAAACTGTTACATGCAAAATCTATGTCAACGTATTTCTCCTGTTTGTGTGCCTTCAGTCAGTGTGAAGATTTTTTTAGTTCAGTGAAAGTAGACATTTCAAAGGCATTTCACTTTTCTACAACAATCCCTTTTATTCTTTCAAACCCTACAGAATGCTTGAACTATGTTAAGGAAGGCAACTTGCGACCCTGCCCAATTTTTTAGCAGGATGACTTTCCAAAAACAAAATGGAGACAAACTTGGTGATGGAAAACTATATTGTGTTTGAAAATGGACTGGATCCAAATGGAAGTTGCAGGCGGGGGGGGGGAGTTGGCAAAAATTCCCAGTATGTTTCAATGGGACAGGCAGCGGGGCAACCGCTTAGAGCAGTTTTTCTCAACCTCGGCAATTTTAAGATGTTTGGACTCAGCCCCCAGAACAGAGGGGTCAGGAATCCTAAAGTTATCATGATCAAGAATCCCTGGCTTAGAACGGTACTGACTGCTCCACTCTACGTAAACCTTCCTTCTGGTCTCATTACTCAGGGTGGCCCAGTTATTTAGGCTTTGGAAAGGATTACAGAAGTCAGGATAGGCAAGCTTTGACTTCAGCGTTGACTTCAACAATTGACTTCAGCGTTGCTGTATCCCAGGCCCTGAAAATTATTTTATTCGGCCTTCACATTTCTTCTGTTTTTGTACCATTCCTTTTACAGCTCTCTGTGCCCATGGATGCAAGTATGGTGAATGTGTGTTGCCGGATACATGTAAATGTTTCCCAGGATACACAAGGAAAACCTGCAATCAAGGTGAAGTGATGCTTTTTCTCATAAACCAGACCTTGTCGACAAATGTAGCCTATTTAGGGTGAAAAGCGATAGTAAAACATGCAAAGTAGAGGAGGAGGAGAACTTTTTGATTCGTTTCATCGCGAGTTTCTTCTCCACCGAATTCTATGTACTTTTACTGAGAAGTATTGCACAGCTTACCTAGTAGTTCATCAAAACATTTAAAATCAAATAACTGATCTAATTGCACACTGGAAGTTGATCTGAAATAATAATTGCAGGTATGATGATATAAAATATAACATTACTAGATAATAATAGTGCATTGATTTAATCATTCTTAGATAGACAACACATTAGCATTCAGCCTGAGTGCACTGAGGTGCTCATAGTTGTTAGGAAGCCACAGGGGAAGAAAGATTTTTTCTTTCCTCCGTTGCCTGTTATTCCCGGATTTAGCACTTTTCCTTCCAAACGATGTTTCCTCAGTTTTCACTTTGACCTTTAGTACCTTTAATTACAAATTATGTAGCTGGAACCTATTGAGAAGGCAAAATAGTGCAGACTGTGTGTTTTTATGTAATGTGCAAGCAAATCTGCTGATAATTGGATAGCTTTGATTGCATTACATCCCAACAACCTAGTGCCCCAATGTGGATTTTATTTATTTTTTCATTCAATTTTGATGTTGTCCAACTCCAACCAACTTTTATGAAAATAGAAATATATTCAATACATTTTCTAAGTGGATTTGCAGCCATGTCTGATAATGTCCTGAAAGTTCTTAGCGCTATAATTAAATGTGTTTTGTGCAACTGTTTTTATTTCTCTTGCTTTACAAATCTCCTTTTTTCTCTCTCTGTATAATGACAAATAATGGAAGGGAAATGTAGGAAAAATTTCAAATGGAATAAGCCATTATCCTGATTCTCCATTAAATTCCAAATCGAAAACAATTAATTATTTAAGTGGATTTTATTTAATAGTGAATGACCAGCAAAATGAATAAAACGGAATGACTCATTTGAAGAAAGCTTGCATTAAAAAATACAGACCACTGTGTGGGAAATTAAGAAATTAATTAATACACTTTCTTAATATAATTAATATAAAGAAGAAATCAAATTATATTTTTAATCTGGCCCAATGGACCATCGAAAGTGTATTCTTCCTGTCTCTCAAAGATGCCCAGCCTCCAGCAATATCATTTCCCATCACTATCAGCTGTTGGATTTAACCCTAAAAACTTTCCGGATACTTTCTGATGGCACGAGTCTTTTATTGGTCCATGCACTCTCTCTCCTTAAAATATTCATGTTTGGGCCATATGCAAACTTTCCAGTATTTTGCATAACTACAGAATCTCTCTGAAGACAACTTTCATCAGTTAGATGGTTCATGAATGAAGGTAAAGAATGAAAGTTAGATGGTTCATCTGTTACCGCATATGAGATTGTCATTTTCAGAATTCTGCTACTTAAAGTTTCTGCTTTCAGTTTGTAATGACTTTGGCTCCTGTGACTCAAGTAGGTACATTGCATTAGAAACATCCATTGTGTCTATTCTCTGTCAAAAATCAGGCAGTTATATATTAAGGAATCCTGGCATAAGCTCTAGGTAATATTCTTTCTGACAAGTCGCTGTATGCTGAATGGCCTTTTCTGCCTTGTAGAGCCATCAAAATATAAACACAGAGGGTGTTGTCATAGATCATGTTCCAGCTGAAACCCTAATGGATCTGTGACATTGGGGAACGTCTGCATTGGGAATCAATCAGTGTAACAGATTGGCTAGTTGCAGTCCCTTCCTCCAAAATCCAGGCAAACTGTTTATGGGTAGCAGATTCGTAAGTGACAAAATCAGTTTCCCAGTGCTTCTCTGATTGTTTTCAAGCAGTTGCAAGGAAATGTGAAATACGGGATTGTAGGCCTGTTTCCAATTCAAACCT
This sequence comes from Acrochordus granulatus, assembly GCA_032468055.1. NCBI lineage: Eukaryota > Metazoa > Chordata > Lepidosauria > Squamata > Acrochordidae > Acrochordus > Acrochordus granulatus. Next base: position 85,445 of record JANHZU010009130.1, on the reverse strand, counting down.
CTCTTCCATGAAGCTTTTAGGAGAGGCAAGAGGTGAGGGAGATGATACGATGCTGAGGGTAGCCGCCTTTACTTGTGTATGCGCAATCTCCCTTTGATTCGCAATGTTTTGTTTTCATATGCTTAAATTGTCTTTATTTTTGCTATGCAGTGAACTGCACAGCATCCAGACCACGATGGTCTAGAAATACTGCAAAATTACGTAGAGATCTACACATAGGAATTTGAGATATGTATATAAATCAACGAAGCTATTATATTCCTAATCTTCATTGTCATTATACTGAAATCATATCTAGCTTTAACCAAAGATCCCCAGCAGATCAGATCATGAATCTTCAAAACAGCATTAAGTTTGAGATATTTAGTTCCAATGACTATTGAAGGGTATCTTCCATTCCGTTGACTAGGGAGGGAGAGACACAAACGCATCCATAGCCTTGCCTGAATCTCTCTCTGCAAACAGATTTTTCATATAAATGTCTCATAGTAATACAAATAGGTACTTTAAATCAAGATCTTTAGTTGACCACTGAAAATAAATTATTCCTTGATTTCATTTTTAATATACTTCCTGAATAAGCAATTACACGAGTTGGCTTGTAATAACAGTTAAACATATTTGTAAAATTTTCTGGTAAGAATTTAAATCCCAAATATCAACAGAATGGATATTTATTTTCC
>JANHZU010009130.1:24104-44745 GCA_032468055.1 Acrochordus granulatus | reverse complement strand
GGGCTTGTTAGCCGGAAAGTTGACAGTTGACAGTTCAAGACCCAGACGCTTCATAATGAGATGAGCTCTTGTTACTTGCCCCAGCTCTTGCCTACCTATCAGTTTTAAAGCATGTAAAAATGCAATAGATAAATAAGTACCACCTAATTGGTACTTATTTAGTTTTTATTTTATTTATTTACTTGTGAGAAATATACAAGCGTTCCATGTGTCTTGGCGTATAGTCATGTTGGCCACATAACCATGGAAGTGTCTTTGGACAAACGCTTCCAGCATCCTCAGCTGTGAATGGATGATGAGCACTACCCCCTAGAGTCAGCAATGACTGGCAGGGGAAACCTTATCATTTACATATATTTTAAATACCAGATCAATAGCAGAATAATTCTTCCTGTTGTCCTTGTCAAATATATAGTACTATAGGCTAAAACATGGCATCTGCTCACATGATTTCCATAGCATCTATGTCTCTGAGAAATCTCATTGCTTTGATTCTCATTTGCCCTTTAAGCCAGTTCTATCTTTTCTGCATTTTAAGTTCTGTGAGTGAGAAGGGTGGTCTCTGATAAATAAAGCAAGTTCAATTTTTGACCTATACCTTATACAGTACTACATTGTATGAATATAACAAATATCAAAGTGATACCGTTTTATAGTTTTTTATTTATCTTTTGATATTTTTTTACTAAAGACTTTCTATATCTCAATGGAACATTTCATAAGTTTTGTTTTTGCAGCTGAGAAACTCCAGCTAATTGATGAACAGTTTGCAGACATGTATCCTCAGCGTCATCTGTCTGAGTCTTTCTATGTAAAACTTGCTGAATATAAAAGAGAAATAGAACAGCAACTACAAGCAGAAATGTCTCAAAAGGTAACAACAGTGGGAAAGCAGAAAAGGGTCAGTTACAGTTATATGGAATTGCATGCCTGTGTTGTTTTCCATTTGACTCCTTTCTCTTAAATAAAATGCAAGGAAGAAAAGTAAGGGATCAATATTTGCTGAATGTGACATTGCTGTTGATATTGTGAATAGTAGGAGTTTGTCTATTGTAAGAGAGACAAAATTTCTTCTATTCAGAATATGTGATTTAAATAATACTTTGAATGATTGTTAAAATAAAAATCACAGGCAGCTAACTGATTATGTTCCATAGTATCATCTACAACTGACAAAACCTTTTCAGGAGTCAGAAAAATTACAGAAGCACAGGAGACAATTTGACTTAGTGATGTATGTAGTTTGTCAAGGAGAGGTATTAACTAATTCCTCTGCAGTATGTTGGCACTTCTTTTCCTATTCCCTGCTTGTTAGGAAAGTAAAAATATATTCTGAATATATGTATTCTGAAATCAGATTATATATATTCTTATAACTTGGCCTCCAAACAGTAGCGGTATCTAGCATAACCAGGAAAGTTCAAATCCCAGAACCTCTGTGTTGTTTTTATTCCACACTCTTCCCAGTATATGAAAGAGATGAGGAAATAAATCCAAATTTAAATATCTATGAAGCATAATCACTGCTTTTTATATTTAACAATATTCCCTGAAAGCCATGCATTTTAAAAGAAATGGTTTTGCTATTCTAAATTCTAGAATGTGGGTAAGGCTATTTCAAATTTCCCTCAAAAGTTAAAAATATACCATATAAATAAACATTAATGTAATCAAGAATTTAAAGAGATTACAAGATGGATAGTAACTTGAAGCACAGGAAAAGGGAGGTTATTGAATTTCTGACTGGCATATCTGTTTTCATTTTTTTTTATAAATGTAACAGTTACAACATTTCAAGGATGTGGAAATTGCCAAAATTAAAATGGATGAAAGGGCACAATCCCAAAAAGAAATCTCAGAACTCCGGAAAGAGTTTCAAAGAGATCATCAAGCCAAGTCAGAGGCTCTGACCTCTCGAGAAAGAAATGCTATCGAGCGACTTCATAAGCAGCAAGAGGTAATTTTTTAAAGAGTTAAAACTAAATAATTATTAATTCCTTGCACTCTTCTGCAATGAAGGGATTTGGTGAATTATCCAATAGAGTGGAACCTTGGATTGCGAGGATAATTCATTCCAGAAGAATGCTCTTAATCTGAATCACTCCTAAACCACAGCGAGGTTTCCCATAAGAAACAATGTAAAGTCGGATGATCCATTCCACGCACCCAAAAATATTCATAAAAAATCATTTTCAGTGATATTTTATGTAGAAATGATTGTCCCTAATAATTGAAACAAGTAACAATGATTAACACACAATATAAAGTAAAAATAAAACAAATGAACCAGCACTTATGGATCCATTCCGAGGCCATTCAGAATGGCCATTCCATTCCAATCCATTCCGAGGCCATTCCGATTCTGGCCATCAGCTGCTGCTTGGCTGGCACTGTCTGGGCGGCCCTGTTGGATCAGGAGGATCTGCAGCTGCTTGAGGGCAAACTGGCCTTTTCCTTCAGTGATGTCTTTCCTGGGTGGTTTGGAAATGTTTCTTATCATAACCTGCCTCCATGCTATGAGAGGGTGAGAAGAGATGGGCAGGAGGGGGACAGGCTTGATGGTGCCGTGCAAGGAGGGCTCTGTTTGTGTGTGTGTGTGAATGTCAGGGAAGATGGTGGGTCAATCTTCCTACGCTTTGAGAAGAGTCCTGGCTGGTATGAGGGAGGAGAAGAGGGGGGGAGGGTTATTGCCTGGAAGGAGAATCTGGAATCTGGATCTCGGGAGTTCTTTCTCTTGAACGACTTTCACTTAATTTATGCTTTTTACATTGTGAGATTTCCCATGCGAGCTTATCACTCAGTGTTCGTCTTGCGAGTTTTTGCTCGTTAACCAAATTAAATTTTATTAAAAATGTTTGCTCATCTTGTGAAAATCTCGTGAACCGAGGTGTTCGCAATCGGAGGTTCCACTGTATTAGGAGTTTTTTGAGAAACTCCTGAAAATTACTGCAAATATATTGCTAAGCTTTTTATATATGTTACTAGTGAACTAGATAACAATAATAGAGTTTTAAAGGCTTCTCTGCGGCAACATGTCACATTGTGCATCTTTTATCACGTGTTGCTATTGATACTCAGTTTGTTCTGAGAAAAAATTAGATATATTGATTTATTCAGATAATGAGCTGTATTTGATAAATAAGAATTGTGAAAAGAAATGGGAAATGTATTTTGTTTTGAATTTGCAGCAAAACATCCAGTCTGGACTGATCCAACAAGATGCTTTGCATTGACTACATTTTAAGACAATAAAACTTGAATTGCTTGAAGTGTTCTTTGCGTCATTGAAACAAAACATGAAATATTTCAAATATTTAGGTTGAAATTTTCAATGTTTTCCATAGAATGAGAATTTGATGGGTTCTGTGATTCAGTAAGAACAACAACTATAAAAAATCCAGCCAAGTTCACTCACATTTTTGATCACTGTTAATCAAGGCTTTTGGGATTTATTTTTTCAGCTTTCAGATTCTATGGCTTGAAAACTTTGAAAAGCTTTTGAAATGAGAATGCAGAACAAGCCTCTTGGTTCATTTCACCCCAGGATCACAAGAATGGATAGAGCATAGAATGAACAGCTAATGTGTCAATGGATTGATAAATTGTTGTGGGTACAAAGCATTTGTTTCATCTTTCAATATTCAAACAGAAGAATATTCTTTCTATGCTAATTGAAAGATATGCAGATGAAGAAATTCATGGATTGTTTTCTCTCTGCCAAAGTATATTTGGCAGATAACAGTGACTTATTTTTTATATATTCAGTATCACAATGGATGGGAGAATAGTCAGTTCCAGAATTAATGTTTTATAATGCCATGTGTAATTAAAGTGCCTGCTATGCTCTTCTAGATCTCTCTTTCCAGAGCACCTGACTAAGCCTAAATGCAGCCCATTTAGAGAGGAAAAATGCAAAACATAAAACATGTTTTTCAAACTACTTGAAACATCTGTTTCAGCTCAAAATGTTTTGCTTGTCCCAAGTGACAAGCAGTTCTTGTTATGCAACTTGGAGTTTATTGCTTCATGCTCATTGATCTGTCCTCATACTTGTTATTTCACTTAAGTTGCTGTTCCTTTACCTTCTCATGCTGAGGAGTTCACCGGTAAACCAATCAAGGAGGTAGGAAATATTTACAAGTTGATATTTTAAACAATGTTACTAATAAAAAGGTACTTACAAACACAACTTGATGTTTTCAAACTGTTATTTTAAAATGACATATCATACAAACTTTTTTTAACAGATTGATGCCAAGGAAATTTATTTACAAAGGCAAACCTTACTGAAAGATATTGAAACAGTAAGAAGCCGAGAGGAAGAACTGAAGAAAAGAATAGAAGCTTTTGAAATGTGAGTTCCTAAAACAATTAATGGAACTATTTCTTTTCTAAAGAAATATGTCTCAATTTTCTAAATGCCATGAAAAGTATAAGCAGAAACTGCTGATATTTTGGATTCAAAAATGAGATTGCTTAGATGGTTCTTCCTCAGATTAAATATGTATTCTGAATCTTGATTCTTCTCCCCCATCTTTTTCTGCAAATTACTGTTCCTTTATCTGTTAAGATATCTATTAGATTACATAATGTTTCTGTGTATTATTACTGGATTTCTTTTTCGGTATACTATATTAGGTTTTTGATTGATTGCTTCCTCTGAAAAGGTAAAAATGAAGAAATGCTGTGTTGGTTATAGCTTGGTTTTCAAACAATCACTTAAAACATCTAAGGGCATTAAATCTCTTGTTATTCTCTGACTTAACTACTGCTTGTATATAAAATATAAGCAATGAGTGTTATCAAAAATCAAAACAATAAATATTGCATAAATGTCACTTGTCCCAGAAAATGTTAGGCAAGCAACCAACCCTCTGTAATTTCCACAAATGCTTTTAGAAAGGCCTGTTTAGCATGTTTCGTTTCTTATTGTTGTTTAAAGGGTATTTTTTAAGTTGAAAGGGTAAACAAATGAAATTATATTTTTATAAATAGTATGTTACATCTTTAGCAGGAGAGTCATTGCCTGTTTTTGAATATTCTTGCTATTTTATCTAATGAGTCATACATTTGAAAAATCATGTTATGAAGCGTTCAGTCATATAAATACCTGGTCATTTGTGTCTTGAATGAGATCTCTAGCCTGATTTGTTCAGTGATTCATTGGTTTGTTTTTTGGCTCTCCCGTATTTTCAGGAATTTCTCCAACACCAGAGTTCAAAGGCAGGTAATCCTTGATCTATGATTATTTGTTCCACAATTGTTTGAAATTATGATGGTGCTGAACAAATGGTTATGACTAGTCCTTGGACTTCTAGCTATTTCAGCACCCAGTCCTTGGACTTCTGGCTATTTAAGTACCCAGTGGTCATGTAATTGCAATCTGGACAGTTTGCAACTGATACACATAGGGAAATTCTAGTCCTAATTGCTATTGTAAGTTGAGGATTATCTGTAATCTTCCTATCCTGCTTCAAAGTCCAACTTTTGCTTCATCAGAATATTACAGGGAATTTTTTTATTTATTTTACATATTTCTGTGCTGCCAATCTCTGAAGACTTTTGGCGGCTTACAAGCTTTAGACATTTTTATACAATTATATCAAACCCCGCCCCCCACTGGCTGGTGATGTTCACATCTGGGGCATCCTCCGCAGTTCCTGCTCCACCCCGAGACAGGCAAGTCCAGCTTTGACTCGCTGCTCCCGTCACTGCCAGTTAGCTTTCCCCCAAAGGGGTACCCATTCATCAACTTGCATTTTTACGTGCTTTTGAACTGCTGGGTGGGCAGGAGCTGGAGGCAAGTGATGGTAGCTCACCCCACCATGTGGTGCTGCAGCTCAAACCACCAGAGTGCTGGCCATTTCTGGTCGACACAACTGGCATCATTAAGCCGCTGCGCCACTGCATCTCCACTATTTGGTGGATACCAAATATTAATTAAAAAAATACAAACACCAAATACCATGGCTTTCACGGTTCTGATTTTGCAGGAATAAACATCACGACATTTGAATATCTTCTCCAAGACTTTTCCTGGCTGCCCACTGAGTGCTTGTCTGCAGTGTATTTTTGACTGCTTGTTCCTAAACTTGATGGCTGATCCTAAAAAGCAAAAATGATCTGCCACCTCAGTATTTCCATTTCTAAGGCTAGTTGCTCAACCTGTTGTCATGAGTTTGGTCATCTTTATATTTAATTTTTAATTATCTAAAATAGCAAACATGCTAAAGTTAAACTAAATCATATTCAGTTTTTGGGATCTGTAGATGTTGGTAGGAGAAATAAATTGGAATAAATTGCTTGGAGAAATAAATTCTACCATGTGTCTTTCAGATCATTGTCCAAACTGGTTTATAATTCCTAGGCAGGAAGTTGTTTGAGACCTTAATAAATATAAATGTTTCTTTAAAATAATATTTTTTATGAGGAGTTTTTTTTAATAGGAGAGACTTAATTATACTTTCGTTCCTACTATGCAGAGACAGCAATGAAATAATTTTAAAGCTAGAGCTGTGCTTTCTATTATATTGACACACAAGAGAAGACTGATAAAGGTGTTTGGACCAAAAAACTTCATTTGTGTCCTTTTTCTTTTCTCCTTCCTATGAGGCCTGAACACACTAATTTCTGAAGCTCAGCAGATATCCTTTTTGTTTCCTAGAGCTCAAAAAGTTAAAGAATCAAAGAATAAAACTGTTGAAGATGCACTTCATCATCGGGAGATTGCTGTGAAGAACATTGAAGAGACATATGACCAGAAATTGAAGAATGAGCTGTTAAAGTAATATATTTGTCTGTGGTCTTTAGAGAATAAATAAACATATATATAGATAGTCCTCACTTAATGATCATTTGTTCAGCAATTGTTTGAAGGTATGTTGCTGCTGAACAAATGGCATTTATGACTAGTCCTTGAGATTATGACCATTGCAGCAATCACATGATAAAAATTGGATGCTTGGCAGCCCACCCACATTTTGACCACAAGCTGCATTTCATCTCGTCCCATTTCCTATCTTCCCCCCATCTGTGGACTTTTGGTTGTCCTGCATTCTTCTGCCTTGTCACTTCCACCGTCCCCCAAGCCCCCCAGCTGATTTTCACAATTTTCTTCCTCCTATTGCTGATGAGACATCCCAAGGCACAAAAGCCTGGGCAGAGTGTCCCTAATCAGCAGTGGGAGAAAGAAGATGGTGAAGATAGCTGGGAGTGAGGGACAGTGGGTTGTACAGTGGGGTGGCAGAGGGCAGGGTGGCCGGAAAGGCTCACCGAAGGGATCTACCTGTATAGAGAACAAATCACCTCATCAAGAAGTGAAAGATTATATGTTAGGAAGATGGACACTGATCAAAAAAATTTTGGTTTTGATTTGTTGGTAGATTTTTGAAAAGTTTAAACCTTGCCACCATATTTACTTGCCAATGCTATGATTAAAATAATCATGCTGCTCTTGAGAATATGCTGCTTTGAGAATATATAGATATACTAACCTCTTTAACTCTGTATCCAGTTTAATAAAAATATATTTATTCATTAAAATAAAAATGCATTGCCTTCAGAATTCAGTGAAACTTAGTTCTTTGTAAATATGCCTAGAATTGCACTTCGGGTTTAAATGTAAAAATAATTGAAATGTAATTCAAATAACATGGCATAAACGCTGTATCAGAAAACAAAACTTGTTTGAAATCCAGATTTGAAACCGATTTTAACATTAAATCTGGACAATATGAGTTTGTTTAAAAAGCAATCCTTTAGAAGTAGAAGCCACAAATAAATCTGGTAATGCTGGCTCAGTCAGCAAGAGTTTTAATGATACTTCTCTTTTGGTGGGGGTGCTGATGGGAACATTTATGTAGGTAGCAATATCTGTGTGTTGGCTTCTGAAGCATGTATGCTAGTTATTTTCTTTCCAAATAGCATCCACCCTAACATTCAACTTAGATGGAAAAGAAGGTTGATAAACTTTCATTCTTGGACATACTGATATTTTGGAAAGAAAATCAACTAAGGAGTAGACAAAGCAATGATTAAGAGTCAAAAACTGACTCAAAAACATTTTTAGGAAATTGAGCTTTCGAATCTCAAGTTAAACTGACAGCATATTATTTTATTTCTAGGTATCAACTTGAATTAAAGGAAGAATACATAACCAGGACAAAAAAGGTTGCTGAAAATGAGAGAGAACAAAAAGGTAAATTAGTAAAAAAAGAAAAGAAAGGTCAAATAATATTTGCTATGTGGATATCTTTGAAATAGGTTTAATTAAAAAAATTGTGTTTTTTACTAGATAAGGCTATGCTATTGCATGAAGAAACAATTTCACTTAATTCAAAAAAACAAGAATTCAACCAAGCTGTTTTGCATGCAAAAGAACTTGAGGTAATTGAAATCTTTTAAATATAAATGTTTTAGATGTTCAGAAATGGGTGTGCTAATCTGTAAATCACTGAACAAGCCTGATAACTTTATTTCTAACTTTCTATTTATTTCTAGCTGGAAATTGATTCAGTCAAAGCTCAAGTTTTATTACTGAGCAAACAGAATCAGTTGTTGACAGAAAAACTGAAAGAAGTTTCAGATTATCCTACACTAAAAGAGGAGAAAATAGAGTATCAAGTACAGATTAAGTTACTTGAACAACAGTTGGAGGAAGCACACAGTGAAAACCTACGACTCCAAGAGAGTTAGTATAAATCTAATATTTTACTTGATATTTTATTGGGAAGGATTTACACAGATAACTATTTTTTATACTATTTCTGATAACTTTCTTACCTTGAATGTGAGATAACATGTTTTCTTTCCTAATGTTTTGCTTGTGTCCTAAGCAAGTGTTGGTGTTTTTGTAATGTTTCAGGAAGTAATTGCAAAAGTATAGAATCATTATGACCAGAGTGCAATTTGCGTTGTCTTGTAAAGCATGTTTTTGTGCAACTGTCACTGTCAGTTGGATAAAGGCATAATACTCTAAAACTTTGGGAAGAATTGGACACACAACCATTTTATCTCATATAGCCTTAAGGAGAATAGAAAATGATTGCTTCTTTTGCTGCTTAAACCATTAAAATATTTTATTCTTGTTTCTTTAGAAGATTGAAGGGAATGTCGACAGCTTTTGTTAAATGAACAACATATTTATTTGCTATATTTATGAAAAAGTGACTAGATTGAATCTAGTGTTAAACTTTTAAGACAGTCATTTTGCCAAGCCTAAATTAATTTGTCTTTACTTCCTCTATTACCACTGTGGGTGTTGAGAGAAAATTAATTACTGTGATAAAATCTTACAGGCAGAGAAGATGAAGTGCATATCTCATTCCTCCTGTTGCACAAAACTCCCATTGTTACACAATGTTTCTTAGTTGCATTTTATTTAGCAGTCATGAAAGTACATACTATGATGTTATCAGGTGTATCTGCTGAATATTTACAACTATTCAGACTGCTTATTACACTAATATTGCAGGTTTAAGATAATAATGAGGAAAATCTGAATTTGATGGTCAGGGCCAAATCAAAAACTCATTAAATTATCAGGTCGGTGTAATATTCCTATTCCCTTCAGTGAGTCTGCTATTTTATTTTTTATTTTACTGGCAGGTTTTTTGTATGTGTGTTGTTTTTGTTGTATTTATATGCAATATATATGTTTGGTCAAGAAATAAATATCACTGCTGACTTATCCGTCTTTTATTACTTTTTATGGATACCAAGGAAAAATTTAGCCATACATCATAAAGGACTAAAAGTGAAGTTGGATGTTCTGCTATACGTGATAGAGTGTATTTTCTTGGATATAATATTTCAGATTGAAAGCAGGAATTGATTTTTTTAAAAAAATAATTTTCAATCTTCTAAACTTATAGAGCTGAGTCATCCATCATCTGACTTTATGGTCCTTCAAGCAGAATTAAAAAGAATAGAACATGCAAGAAAACTTGAATGTGAGGAGTCTGGAACTCATAAACAGGTCTTGGAAAAGCAATTGCAAAAAGAGGTAAGTTCTGCAGTTTTGTAGGTGCTTCCAATAGTTTCTGAACAGATTTCTGTCAGAGACAGAATACTAATAAATACTACTACTAATAAAAATCCAGTTGCCTTTTCTGAGAAAGTTTTGCATTTTTTTGCATTTTTGCTACAAGTCATGACCTGGATTAGTGAGAATATACATAGACATTCTGTCAGAGACATTCAGTACAGAGAAATAACGATATAAGCATAATCCAGCTTCCACTATGAATTGTTATTATACTTCCTTGTATTAATAACTCTTGTATTTTTAAGACAGTTTTTTTAATGTTTTCAGAGGGACCACTGTGTACAGTTAAAGTCCCAGTTGGCTGAATATGAAAATACCATCAGGAAGTTAAATGTACAGATAGAAGAATTAAAATTACAGTGGAAGCAGACACAGACAGGTTTGAAAATTTTGATTTCTCAACTATTTTTGCCTTTAAACCCAAAGTTGCTTTCTGCTTTATATTCTACACAGGATTGCAATTTGGGACAATTTTATTTAAAAATTATTTTAGCCACAACTTACTAACTAAACAGCAGTGTTGCATGCGTAACAAATGGTTTCCTTTTTAAAAAAATTTTCTTGGATATAATTATTTATTGCAAAAAATAATATCTTCTAAGCAAACATAGGGCAATACTTTTGGTTAATAGCAGTTCTTTTAAAAGATATTTTAAATTCAAAATTTGTTTCCAAAAATTAATTTTAAAATAATTCAAAGTTGCCCTCTAGTTTCCAACGCTTCAACTTGCAACTAACTTCATTTGATTTTTAATATTTTATTGGTCTATCCAACACAGAAATGAAAAGAAGCTACAAATACCCTCTTTCCTGCAGTTCTAAATACTTCTACCTATATTGCAGAGTAATGTCTGAAGCAGAGCTGGGTATATACAGGGAGTGTGTATTTTCTTATTTTTGTGTGCACAAGCTTTCACAAATGATAATTCTGGTCTGCATCTATCTTTGCAAAAGTACTTTGGTGTCATAATTCATTACTTCCTTTCACAGATCATTTCCAATTTCTACACTGTTGGAATGTTAAAAATTTATTGGCATGTTTTCCTTTTTGTGCCTAGAGGGCATGGTCAGCCAAATAACACTGGTGAATGCTAAATTTGCTTTTGTTCAATCTTAGGGAGTTAGGATTGATTCTTAGAGAACCCACAATGGATCCTAATGGCTATAGGGAGAGTTCTGCGAACAGGATTTTCAAGTCTTTCCTCCCACTATAATTCCTTCACATGTTAGTTCTAAGAGAATGAGCCCAAGAGTCAAGAGATCTTCAAACATTGACTAGGATGTGAGGGAGCTTCCCTTGTTGCGAGTAGAAGCAGTCTCTATCTGTGAAAGTCTTGTTCTATGACTATTTCAGCTTAATATAGAATTTTGTCTCATCCCCCTGGCTTTTGCTATTTGGATTTAGGATTAAAAGAAATACATAAATATATTAGGGTACATTTCAGATGCAAAGTTTACTTTTACATGTTACTCATGATTAAATCAACATTCACACTTACAACTTTTCTAATTTTTTTTATTTCTATACAAAATTTTTGGTAATCTAGCACTAGAAAATGAAGTATATCGGAATCCTAAGCCTTCTCTGGTTGACCGTTCCGTCATTGACTTGATTGATGATAAGATCGTTCCACATGATATTTATATAGATCGTGCTTTCTTGAAAAATCAGCCTGTGACTGGTCTTGGATTGGGAAATGCTGAAAGTCATCCTAGTCATCATAATCACATTCTAAAATTCAACAAGTCACCAGATTCTGACTTAGAATTTGTAGCTACTACAAAAGCGAGGATAAAAGAACTGGAAAGAGAAGCCGAATACTTGGAAGAGGCCTATAGGAATTACCAGCACAAAGTCACTCAAAGAGCAGTTGAACCCACAAAGTTCCCATCACCTTCCCAATCACCAAGTAACTGTATTCTAGTGTCTCAGCAAAATAAGAGATCTGCACAGGAGAATTTGCTGTCCCAGGAACATTCCTTTCCCTTTCAAAAAAGTAAAAGCTATACCTGGACACCAGGAAATGGAAATCATTGGAAAGTTCATTTGAGTACCACCACAAAAAACCCTTGTCTTTCCAGGCGTCTCTCTTCTACTCCTGTTTCCAAAGCAAGGCGAAACATCAGTAAAAATCTGTTTAATGAAGGTATGCAGTTTGATACTAATTACAAAACTTTGTTGCTTTAGTGTGCGTTGCAAGAGTTATTGATATCAAAATTTGGTGTCATAATTCATAACTTCCTTTCACAGATCATTTCCAATTTCTACGCTGTTGGAATGGGAGCATTGTTTCAACAAACTGCCTGCAGTATGGGAATGTTTGTCTTTTTACACAATGACTATATATAGGTAGCCCTTGACTTATGACTGTAATTCTCAGGATAATATGGAGCCCATCAAATAGTTGGATTATTGTTGCCGGGCGGGATATTGAGTTTTGTATTTGGGGTTTTATTTCTGTAAACTGCCAGAATCATGAATGAGTTAGATAGCCATATCAATTTTCTTAATAAATATTGCAAATAAAACCCAAAATTACATTTGTAAGTCATGGAGGTCATAAAGCAGGTCACAACATGCCTGGATCCAAATTTATGACTTATTTTGCAGTGGTTGTTAAGCAAATGCTGCAGTTGTTCAGTAAATCGATTGTATTCAATGGGCAATTTGTGAAGAAAACTAGAAGTAAATGCTCATTTTTAGCCAAAAAGTTATAAATTGCAATCACATGACCACACAATACTGCAAATAGCCATAAATACTGGCCAGTTGGCAGGTTCCCAAAAAGCAATCCTTTGCCTGTGGTGAGGCAGCTGTCAGAACTTCGGAAGCAAGTCATAAGTAGCTGTGGAGGGGCTCCATCAGAACTTCAAAGTGTGATGAAATAATCAGTTGCAAGTCAAGAACAGCCTGTAGAGTGCTTCAGTTTTAATAAGTGCTCTCATTTCTATTGTCTAATAGATAAATAGAATTAAAGTTGAAATTAAGGTTTAAGTAAATTATTACTGATACAAATAATTTACTTTATTGTCTTATGTCACAATTAAAAGTTTTCTCCAAACTAATGTATGGTATACCAATCTGTCTCAAAGTGCTATGCATTGTATAACCTATAATGTCTGCATGTGTGCTCATTTTAAAGTATTCTGCAGTTTTTCAGCCATGATGAGGTTGAACCATTATCTGTGAGTTCTTTTGCTCCTCTGTTGAATGTGGTGATGAACTACAACAATCTCCCAATGATCCCATGTTTTTTTCCTTGTTCAGAGTTTCATTTAAGTACATACAGAAAGCCTATATGTTTTTGCTATGTGTTTTTCACATAAAATACGTTTTCTCAATATAAACTATTCCACTCATTTATTCTGAATTATTTCTTTAGCAAATTCAACAATAATTTTTAAAAATCATAGTATTTTCCAGTATTAAATTTTTGAATATTTTGACATTGTGCTTCTTGTTTGCTTAGGACTGTTTAGCTATTAAAATATGAATATCATTCAGGTGACAGGACTAGTGCCTGATTAGGATTATTCATGAGAATAAACAGTTGACTTCTACTTTGTAGATATCACTGGCTCATCTCTTGCAGTTCCTCTTGAGAATACAAATCAGCCTCTGTCTCCTATTTTAAAAATAGGAGACTGTTTATCTCCTGATTCAGCTTGCTCATCACCACTCCCCAACAAACAAAACTTAAGGTAATTTTTAAAAAAATAAACTGTGAATGATACCTGTTTTTTTAGTTACTCTTAATCAAAGGTTATTTCAGGAACTTTACCTAGCTGAGGCATTTAATAATAATCACTATAATTGTGTATGCCATCATGTATGTATATATTGTTCAGAAAAGTATGGAGATATGCCTTATTTTCTTTAGTCATAAATTGATGTCCTCCATCTTTATCATTTAGAGTTGGTAAAAGATCATAAGACTAACCCTTGCTGACTTCATTTGGTTCACTTGCTGTAACTATTCTTAGTGATAGTTTGATCTTAATAATTCATCTTCTGGTAATCCTCTATTGCATTGGATATATGGCATTGTTCTGTTAAGGGGTTAATCAGGGGAAAAATACAACATGAAAATGATTACATCTGCTTGAAGTAATAGTAATTCACATTGGTATATATTCCTTTTACATCTGTTTTCTTCCCAGATTTGACTGTAGATTAGTAGCTTTGCAGTCTATAGTGTTCTTAAATTGAATCTTAATTTTTTTTAGTCTATATCAGGAACTAGAGAACCATGGCAATATTAGCAACACTGCAAATCCTGTAAAGCTTTTGGATGAAGACCATGAAAATGACAATCCTGTTAATGACTGTAAGTTTCTCCTTTAGATAAACAACATGAATCTTTTAATCCTAAGAATAAGTGACCATACTTTTGAGAATAAGGATTTAATCATTTCTTGACTTTTTGGAATGTTTGACACTTCTCTTAGATAAACAAAAATATATTTTGCTTTTTAATTTCTTTTAATTGGAAAATGCATATTCTGCTTCCTTAATGTCTAACATGATAGAAAACTAGCCTACAGCTTACTATTGCTTGAAAATAATCATATATATGACATTTATAATGTTAAGAGTTGCAAAGGGAGGATTCATTGGAAAAGACCATGATGATGGGAAAGATTGAAGGCAAAAGGAGAAGGGGATGGCAGAGGATGAGATGGTTAGATAGCATCTTGGATGTGCTGGGGTGGATTTGGGCAGACTCTGGAAGTGCAGGACAGAGAACCCTAGTCTCTCAGACACGAGAGACTGAACAACAATAAAAGTTAAGAGTAAAGCTGGTCTTATATATGAGAAGCATCATACTCCTTCCTGGTTTAATACGTATTAATGATATTACCAAAGAACGGGACTTGAACACTGGGATTAAGAAAGCAAGCTTTACTTGCCTGAACTTTCGGGGTCACGCTTATCTCATTGAACTGATAAATGTCATCTACTTGCTAACAAATGCACTGTAAAAACTAGTTTCCAAGCTAGCCAGTCCCATGATTCTGATTAAAGCAACACTGTAGCCCATTTAAAGTTTGTTCATTTTTAGGGGAATTGTTGGGTTCGCCAGGAGGAGAAGTTAATCCTTATACTAGGCATTCTGAACTCCAGTCATTCCCACAATGTATTCCATTCCACTTCCTTGCTTGGATAATTGCAGAATAATGAAGATACTGTTCATACTTATTCTCTAGATCAAGAGGACATGTCAGAACAGTTCAAAAGTGATGTATCACATCTGTCTGGAGACAAAGTTAGTTGGAACCGTGTTCCAGCCTCCATTCCAGCAACAGGCATTTCACAGCAGGAGATAAGTAAGTTTTTTGGCTCACTTGTGGAAATGCCTTGTTTGTAGATGGCTTGTTTATTATAAGGTATAGAAGATGAAGGTCTAAATTACATTAAATGTTGCTCTTTAAACTATTACTATTGTATATATAATAGGGAAATTATATTCAGTAGGTAATTAAGAATGATTTAATTTTCTATGTCTAGAAGCATTGAATATACTACAACTTAGACCAAGCAAGGTAGCAAAAAAAAGCTTGAAAATATTTTTCAGTTGTCAGGTTCTTTTATTATTTCAATAATGTTTGGAGGCAACATTGAATATATATAGATGGTTTGTCTTTCATTGATATACTAAGTATTTGAAAAATCAAATAAAATACCAAGATCATGAAAATTTTGTTTAAATAAGGTTTATAGCATTAACCTTATGAAGTGAACTCAGTAAATTAAAAAATACATAATGAGATTATGATTCCTTATGAACTAAAACATATTTTATCAATGTAGAAAGAGTTGCTAGTTGTGACAAACAGACATCAGTAAATAGATGTATTTGTCTAATAACTGCAATACAAAGATAAGCATTTCTGTATCTGCAGGAAAAAAAGCATTTAATGATATCTTTGAAGAAAAGGCATGGAAAGTATTAAAACTACATGCCACAGCAGATTTGACTTTGGTGATGAAACTGCTGAATGTAACAATGTAATGAAGACATATTTGATGTGGCTGGAAAAAATGCACTTGACTCCTTTGTCCTCTTTATCTTCTTGCTATGTTCTTTCTGCCTGCTGGGTAATTATTTTTCCAATATTTGGAGAGGAAGGAGTCAGACCCCAAAGCAAATTTGAAATAGCTACTCTATGTGAAAGAATTACTTTCTCTATGTGAAAGTTATCAAACAATTGATAACTGATGCTAGTGACATACTGTCACAACAGTTCAGTTGTTCTCATCCTAAAGGATAAATAACTGGTAATTGAAAGTGCTATCTAAATTGGCTTCCAAGAATTCTGCAGAATATATGCAATAACATTGTTCCCAAAATCATATGGTATGATAGGTCTTCTAAAACAAAAAATGAAATGTGGAAGCTGCCAAGTTCTGTCCAAATAATTCTGTAATCCACACATATATTTTATTTTGTTTAGGAAGCTTACTGGCAATTATACAAAAGAGCAGAAGTATCATATATCACTACTAATGAGAGCATCAGGCCCTGGAGTCAGGCTTAGTCATTACTAATAGGCAAGCCATTGACCTCTATGATATGTAAGTTATTTACATTGATATTTATTAGGTGGAACAGAAAAAACAGTCCTAGAGGGAAGACATCATGAAGAACAAAAGGATTCAGAATGGGAAGAAGAAAAGACTGAAGAAGAGAAAAGGCAAAGTGAGATGTCTTTGGAAAGAGACCAAGGAGAAATGGAAAAACCAGATAAGGAAATAGTAAAGTGTCTCCTTACTTTTTCAGAAATGTTTATAATAAAAGCATTCTGCATAGTCAAAAGGGGACATGGGATCAAAAGGTTAGGTGGCTTGTGAGATATTGTTATTATTTATTGGGTTTGTTCTTGGTGACCACATTAGGTTTTTACACTTTCGTTAATATTGGTTTTTCTGTTGTTTTTAATACTTTAATTCCTTCTTTGAGATGGATGGCTACATAAATCAACTCAATAAATAGTGTTCTAGAGGCAAAGTTGTAGAGTAACTCTTGACTATAATGCCTTTGCACAACAGTATAACCAGGATAGGTTATAAAATGATTCTGAAAATTTGTTTTGATTTTTTAGGGTATAATTTGAAGAATAAATAAGATTGCTGTGGTAGATTTCTTGTACTTAACAAGTGTTTGTGTGCTTACAGTGTGGTTCCAACTTTGTGTACTTTTATCACATTAGTTTTTTAAATAATGAATTTCTTATGAGTGTGTGTCAATGATATTTTTAAACATATCTAAATGTTTAAAATAATGCAGTTTTCTGTTGGAGAAATGGTATAAATCAAAGGGCACATGGTACCTGTTGTATTCAGTTTATCGCTGAATTAATGAACAGACTTTGGAGAGATTGTTGAAGTTAGAAAAGCAGAATGATCAGGGGGTTTGGTTTTACATTTAATTATATTCATGATGATTAAACATCAAGCTTGAGATCTAGAGTCACACTTAGATCATCAACACTCAATCCAACCAACACTTTTCAATATCCACATTTCTAACCCAATATACTTTTTCACTGATAGAAGCAGAATCCTGGCCATGACTATAGTGAGTGGTTCAGTGCATTCTCAACTGTTCTGACATTCTACCATTGTAAGGTGTGCTTGTGAAGGTTGTCTGTGCCATTCTCAGTTCCATTGTTGTCTCCTACTGCTTTACCAAATGAGTTAACAGCAAAGGAGGCTGCTAATGCATCAGCTAGCATATCTCTAATCTAGCCCATTTATCAGAAGATAAGTGCCTTTTTTATCAGTTAACATAACATAGCAAGAATAGGCAAGATATTTTTGGCCAAAACAGGTTAAGTATTATCTCATTAAAGAATATTTCATGTTGAAATAAATTTTAGTCTGTAGTTTCTAGTTCCATATTCTCCACACCAAGGACTTGAGAATGCACAGAATTGTTTTTTTGAAAACAATATATTGTGGAGACACTAGTTCATCTCCTTATTCACTTACAAAAGTGTAATCATGATCAAGATGAACTAGTGTCTCCAAAGTATATCGCTTTCGAAAAACACTTCTGTGCATTCTTAAATCCTTCATTGTAGAAAGAGAGCTGTGTTAGTCTATGGAAGCCAAAAAGATCATTTTTTTAATCATTGTAGCATTTTCTGACTTTTAAAATGCTTATGCCTTTTAATAAAATTTCTGAGTTGAAAGGGGTTTACAAGATACCTTTTAAATTCAGATCCCTCAGTACTCCTTCAGAAGTTACATTTCAGAGTAGGAAATGAATAATCTTTGGAACAATTCACCATTTTCGCACCATCATAGATTTCTGCTCATAAAACCACATCCACAACGGTGAGCCTATTTTGACCAGATTAAAACTGCAATAATCAAATCTCAAATGATTTTGGCTGTCAGTGTTAGTGTTATTCCTGCAGAATTAGGGAAAAAGGAAAGGATTATTACATTATTCTCTTTTTTTTCTTCTTACTTCCCCCCACACCTATTCCTGACATTACTACTTTATACCACTGGAAATCCTATTAAGGCAAGAATACAAGCTTTGAAGTGTTCAGGGATTACACTGGTTACCTCTGACTAATGCAGAGATTTCTAGAGCAGTATATGATCCAATTTTCTTTTATGAAGCATTGCAAATTGAACACTATTGTCAGATCTCTTTGGAAAATTATTCTTGTAACAAGTCCTTCCACTCCTCTAATTGGTTGCAGAAGCTTTTCATTCTTAATTTCAGGATATGTTTAGCCAGAACTTATGTTGAATGCTTCTTGCCTCAGTCAGAGAACAGAATTCTTAATTACTTTCTATGGATATTATTTGCAGTATGGTGTAATATGACAGCGTATCAAAACATCACTCCTTTTGTTTGATTGAAAATGCATTTCTTTCTGTGTTTGCCATCTCTCTCTGGGAAGGAGGAGAATTGAGAGGCTTTTTTCTTTCTGTTCTTTTCCTTTCAATGCAGCTTCTCCATAATCTGTATGGTTTATTTCATTCTATTTATATGGCTGCCCATCTTGCAGTAGTGATTCTGAATGGCTAACACTGGCTCAAAAAGTCTCAGAAATATAAAAATTACAACAAAGAGCAAACCTTCCCAAAGGCAATATAAATCAGTAGTAATTAATAAAAGTTCACAGGCTTTTGACCCTCATGCCCAGGATCATCTTCAGGTCATCAGGGATTTTTGAAACGCCAGTGTGATTGGACTGTCTGTTATTCCAAAGGGCAAATGCTATGACAAGAAAGGCTGCTTTTTCGGTCCTGCTACATGACAGTCTTTGGTCAATGGGACCTGGACTATCATCATCCTTTTACTGTTGATGGGGTGGATAGAAACAGTTGGAAATAGGTGGGCCTAAAGTTTGATGGTTAACAGAACTGAGGTTAGAGCTATGTAACATGATGTTGGCCCAGACTTGACTTTATGTGATTCTTACTTTTCTGGGCAATGGAGAAAATTAAATCATGCTTGGATGTTTTGATCATACCAAACTGGAAGGTTTCTTTAGCCTAGGGATGTGTACATAGTAATATGTAAGATACTGTGTGAAAATACAGAGACATCCATCAGTTTTCAGGTAAAATGTATTTTGCTCCAATTAAATGGTATTTTAATGCTTTTTGAAAGCATGTTGAAGAGTCAGTGGAGATGAATGAAGAGATTCAAAATGAAATAGCAACAAATCTGCAAACAAGTACTCTGAAGGCTGAAGAACACTCTGAGGATGTTTCCAATCCACTTGAAAAGTACATGAAAATAATACAGCAGAATCAAAATAAAGAACAGGAAGAGAAGGTAATATTTTAAATTAACATGAATAAGGTAATTTGTAAAATGTTAAATGTTTAGTGAGCTGTATACAGTTTCATACCAACTGTATAGTTCTTTTCTCACTAAAATGAAAGCTTTGGTGGCTATGAAAGATTTGGTAACCAAGCAAATGCAAAGACCAAAGTTTTATCTTGTGGGGAAAAAAGATTGCTCAAGATATTCAATAATTTTAAGTTGCTTATGATGAGTCTTCACATGATTAATGACTTTTAAATAATTCAGTCTAACATCATAATTTATGATCCTATATTTAAACTGGCTCATTCCAGATTTTTCTTTATATACTTCTCTAGCTTTCAACCTTGCATCAGTGTTCTTAAATAGCCACAGCATTTACAATGTTTTTGAAAAATGAAAATGCACATATATATTTTTGCTATACAAGATCAACATAAACCATAGAATGTGGTTTGGACAAAAATAGAGTTTTTTTAGAACTCTCATCAGTTTACTAACCAAGAATGAATTTCGGAAGAAGTTCAGTGTATCCCTTTGAACATTCTGCCCTTCACTTCCCATTGCCATGTTGCAGTGAAGGGTATAATAACAATCTCAGGCTGCTGAACAGTGTTTTGACAAATGAATGTTTTGTTGCTGAACTAGCCTATCACAGTAGTCAGTTCCAGCCACAACTTTCAGTTTGAGTTTTTTTAACAATAAAAAAATGACTTTTTTACAATCTCTACCTACAACCATACCAGTTTACTATATAAATAATAAATAACCCTACCCTCAAATTTCTCTTTATTCCACT
>JANHZU010009126.1:12428-23187 GCA_032468055.1 Acrochordus granulatus | reverse complement strand
TGAATGCAGATTTCCAGAGAATAGCAAGGAGAGATAAGAAGGCCTTCTTAAATGAACAGTGCAAAGAAATAGAGGAAGACAATAGACTGGGAAAAATTAGAGAGCTATTCAAGAAAATTAGAGATATCAAGGGAATGTTTTGTGTAAAGAAGACTTATACAAGAAACACCTAAATGTCCCTGAAAACCATGATAGTGTGGTCATTTATCTAGAGCCAGACATCCTGGAGTGTGAAGACAAGTAGACTTTAGGAAATATTATTAACAACAAAGCTAGTGGAGCTGATGATATTCCAGCTGAATTATTTAAAAATGTAAAAGATGATGCTGTGAAAGTGCTGTACTCAATATGCCAGACAATTTGGAAAATGCAATAGTGGCCACACAAATGGAAAAGCACAGTTTATGATCCAATCCCAAAGAAGGAAAATGTGAAAGGATATTTCAACTACTGTACAATTGTGCTCATTTCACACACTAGCAAGATTATGCTCAGAATTCTGCAAGCTAGTCTGTAAACCGAGAACTACCAGATGTACAAGCTGGCTTTCAAAGAGGCAGAGGAACCAGAGATCAAATGGCCAACATTTGCTGGATCATGGAGAAAGCAAGAAAGTTCCAGAAAAACATCTACTTCTGCCTCATTGACTATGCTAAAGACTTTGATTGTGTGAATCACAACAGACTGGGAAATTCTGAAAGAGATGGGACTCTTACCTGTCAGACCACCTCAGAGATGGGACTCTTACCTGACAGACCATCTTACCTGTCTCCTGAAAAACTTGTATGATAGTCAAGAAGCAACAGTTAGAACCGGACATGGAACAATGGATTGGTTCGAAATTGGGAAAGGAGTACGGCAAGACTGTATATTGTCACCCTGCTTATTTAACTTATATGCAGAATATATCATGCAAAATGCTGAGCTGGATGCATCACCAGATGGAATTAAGATTGCTGGGAGAAATATTAACAATCTCAGCTATGCAGATGATACCACTCTAATGGCAGAAAGTGAAGAGGAACTCAAGAGCCTTGATGAGAGTGAAAGAAGAGAGTACAAAAGCTGACTTGAAATTCAACATTAAAAAAACTAAGATCATGGAATCCAGTCTTATTACTTCCTGCAAACAGAAGGGGAAGAAATCGAAGCATGGCAGATTTTACCTTCTTGAGCTCCAAGATCACTGCAGATGGTGACTGCAGCCAGGAAATTAAAAGACGCTCCTTGGGAAGAAAGCTATGGCAAACCAAGACAGCATATTAAAAAGCAGAAACATCATTTTGTCGACAAAGGTCCGTATAGTTAAAGTTATGGTTTTCCTAGTAATGTACGGTTATTAGAGTTAGACCATAAGGACAGTTGAGCATTGAAGAATTGATGCCTTTGAATTGTGGTGCTGAAGAAGACTCTTGAGTGTCCCTTGGACTGCAAGGAAATCAAACCAGTCACTCCTACAGAAAATCAACCCTGATTTCGCATTGGAAGGACAGAAATTGAAGCTGAAGCTCAAATACTTTGGCCACCTCATGAGCAGAGAGGACTCATTAGAAAAGACTGTGATGCTGGGAAAGATTGAAGGCAAAAGGAGATGGCAGAGGATGAGATGGTTAGATAGAATAGCAGTGTGATGGGTGTGGGTTTTGGTGGACTCCAAGAGGCCTGGCATGCTGTAGTCTATGGGGTTGAAAAGCAACAGACACAGCTGTGCAACTGAACAACAAGTAGAGTAAGGCAAATTAGACATTCAGTTCTAGCAAAACTTGAACAGGAAACCCTTCACATTAGCATTATCTCTTCAATATTACCTGCCCAATATACCTTAGAACTTTTTATTTTTCTTGATCTTGCCCTCTGCAATGCTGGAGGAAACATATAACTACACCCCTTTTACAGAGTGAACCTAACCCTGTAACTTGTAAAAATCTGAAACATTAGCCCATATACTTTCTGCAGCAACCTGTCCCTTATGCTTATAATATATTTATGCTTGTAATACTCTCAATAGTTTCATAATTCAGTATGTTAGAATGCCTGCATTTTATTTACAAAATAGTTTTATGATGTAGAAAATTAATTTTAAGTATTTGTTCTTTAGTACTTATAATGTTTAATAGTCCGAACCATTTTATGTACTTCTATTAATCTTCCAAAATATGTTTATGTATTTTAACTTAAGCTTAACAACTTCTTTAAAAATGTACAAAATGCTGTAGTAAATACAACAAATAAAGCAAAATATGAATCAGTCTATTAAATCCTGTGAATAATATCTCCATTCATGCTATAAAATATTTTGTTTGGAAGGTATCATTTCACTCTTAAAAAATTCATGACAGATTTTTCCAATTATGAAAAAAGATGCATTTTTGAGATAGATATTTTAAAATTCTATCGGATAAAATAAATAGTAACTCTAAACAGGCAAATGTATATGAAGGATGTATATGTATTTCAGTTTAAAAATGATCATAGCCTATCATAAATATGAAACAATTTTCTAAATTAAGAATGCAAAATTATTTTCCTGAAAGTATTTTTTAAAATTTTCCCAAATTTAAAATTGGACAGACATTTTATTTTAGCTGATACAGATAGGCCTTTATCTATTGAATCACTACTACCAAATATTCCAATTTCTGAAATAAGGAAATAAATGCCTTGTCTCTCAGGTTTCTAAACATCTGCTGATCCCCTGTCCCTTAAAAAAATTGTTGATATTTTATCTTTATACTAAACTCAGGTGGTTCACTATTTGACATGAGTAAGAAATCAATGTTGTTGACCCCATGCTTCTATTTCTCTTCTGGAATATTGCAGAATGAGCTCTAATTAATAAATACTCAAAATTAGCAAACAGTTAATATCACTAGTTAAAAAAATGAATCAGCAGAAGATGGAAAGACTTCCCTATCTTATTGCTTGCACAGACTTTCATTATGAATGACAGTAAAAAGTATTCTTCTAGGTCAATGTTTTTTCTAATTTGGCAACATTAGGTTGTGTGGACTTCCAACTCCCAGAATTCTACAGCCAGCAATTCTGGGAGTAGAAGTCCACACATATTAAAGTTGCAAGTTTGAAAAATACTGACCTAGTCTAACAATCTGATCTGGTATAAGCAACATTTCACATAAATTTTAACAATTCTAAATCAGCATTTGCAAATGTAATTTCTACTTTCATTGAAATGGATAAGGTAGGATAAATTTAAGCATAATTATTTTGAAGGAGAATTAATTAAAAATAAGATGAATCATGCTACAGGCATTAAAAAGTACTCACTGGTAATAATCAAGAACATATTTATTAAGACAGAAAGCTGATTAAAAATTGCCATCAAAAATAAACGTATGTTATTGGAGTCTATTAATCTTATCCACCCATTCATGAGTACTTATCTTCTTTGTTTTATTTATGCTAATCCAGTTAATAAAATTAGGTTATGAAATGAAGGTTGAAGATAGATTTGACTTTAGCCTTTCCTATATGTTTTCAACCTATTTATGCATGCATACATATCCCTTCTGTTTTGTCTTTCACTGAATAGAATAATTCAGCCAGTAAAATGAGTAAGTGGGAAAAGGGTGGGATGAACTTATTCTGTTTCTCTGCAATTAAAAACAAGTTCATAAATAAGATATGAACTAAAAATGAACAAATAATTGATAGAAAATGCCTATCCACAGTTTATTCATTTGGTCATGGCTACCCACAGTTTATTCATTTGAACACATAAATGTTATATAGCAACTACACAAATAGCATTCTTTGTAAAGTGAATATGATTTCCCTTCTCCTTCATTTTTCTTCCTATTTTATAGGTTTTCCAGCAATTTTACACAGTAATTATTTCTTTTCCGGACAGTTTATTTTACTGTAATTGTATGTCCATTTCTGTAGAGTAAATGCCACTGAATTTATACTGAGTTAAAAAGATAAAGGCTTCCCTACCATGCTCTAGGGGGTGTTATGAAACATATGTTTCATAGCTGAAGAACCAGTGTTGCCAGAAGATGCTTCTGTGGTCATGTGGCTGGCATGGCTATATGCCATGGCACAAGGAACACTGTTACTTTCTGACCAAGGTGGTATCTATTTATCTTGCATTTTTATATGCTTTCAAATTGCTAGGTTGGCAGGAGCAGAATGTAATGAGAGCTCACCCCATTATGTGGCACCTGGGTCTCAAATTCAGGCTGCTGACCTTCCAGATGACAAGCCCAATGTCTTAACCACTCAGCCACCACACCCCTTTTATATTGAATTCCATATACGTATGTGTATATACTGACTTACATGTATATATAAAGTGAAGAGAAACTAAGTGCCTTTTGATGAGGATGAAAGAGGAGAGTGCAAAGCTGGCTTGAAACCTAACATTAAAAAAAAACTAAGGTCAATAGAAAAAGAAGAAATAGAAGCAAGGGCAGATTTTACCTTCTTGGGCTCCAAGATCACTGCAGATGCTGACTGAAGCCATGAAATAAAAAGAAGCTTGCTCCTTGAAACGAAAGCTATGGAAAACCTAGACAGCATATTAAAAAGCAGAGACATAATCTAGTTGACAAAGGTCCCTCTAGTCAAAGCTATGGTTTTCCCATTAGTAATGTATTACTGCAAGAGTTGGACAATAAGGAAGGCTTTGTGCCAAGTAATTGATGCCTCTGAATTGTAATGATGGAGAAGACTCTTGAAAGTCCCTTCAACTGCAAGATCAAGCCAGTCTGTTCATTGGTAGGACAGATACTGAACTTGTAGCTCAAATACTTTGGCCACCTAACGTAAAGAGAGTACTCATTGGAAAAGACTGTGATGTTGGGAAAGACTGAAGGCAAAGCTGAGGATGAGATGGTTAATTTGATGTGTTTGGGCAAGCTCCAGGAGACAATGGAGGACAGGAGGCTTGGCATTCTGTGATCCATGGGGTCACAAAGAGTCAGACATGACTAAGTAACTAAATAACAACACATATGTTTAATTACAAGGATGTGTCTACAGTAATATAGGGCCTGTCTTGAGTTTGAGAAGCTGGCTTCTCCTCCCAAGCACAATTTCTCCAGATTTTTTTATAATACAGTTCAAAATCTAACAATCAGCAGTGGAGGCCGTAAGGGATATCTGTGGTTCTCCCTTCTTTGCAAAGCCAGGTGAAAAAATTATGA
This sequence comes from Acrochordus granulatus, assembly GCA_032468055.1. Classification (NCBI taxonomy): domain Eukaryota; kingdom Metazoa; phylum Chordata; class Lepidosauria; order Squamata; family Acrochordidae; genus Acrochordus; species Acrochordus granulatus. The sequence goes on along the minus strand of JANHZU010009126.1, from coordinate 18,022 downwards.
ATTAACATGAATAGTTGCACTAAAGAAGCAACAGCCACACAGAATTACACAGAATATACACATAACCTGACTAGAAAAGAACTGTTGTGGAATTTTTAAACAACATTAAACAATTCAACATGCAATGGACGGTGGTAATTCTGCAGATGGACTTGCTAGAAAACTGGAATTCCTTCTTCTCCCCGTTCTCCTCCCTCTCCCCCTCCTCTCTGTCACATACACATACATAGAGAAATTCCATACTGGGCAGTCAGCTTCAGAAACAGTACATTTGAGAAGATGAAACTACTTTTTCCCTGCCTTCCTCCAATATTTCAAAGTAATAATAAGAACATTTGATCATTGCCAAATAATAGCAACTCCAACCTGCCTCTCTTTGTTAGATCTTTCATCTGGACAGATTGCTCCATGGGAAAAAACACTCAGGCTTCCTCCCTTTTACCTCTTGCTTACTTATTAGTAGTTTTCCCTTTCCCTTTCTTTCCTTTCCTTCTGCTACCCCTCTATAGCATCTATCATTATACTTCTCTCTATTTTACTAATTGCTTCTTTCCTTTTTTTCCCTGATCTTTTTCTCTCACACATACCAGCTCCACACTTTTCATATGTTTTCCAATTCCAAGGTTCATTTCTGCTTCTCTATTACACAAGAAACCCACACATTAGACTATGAAACTAATTTTCTTCCCTGGCTCCAAAATGTCAAACTTCATCTAACTGCCAATCTTTCTTATCTCAATATTTGATTTATTTTAGCATATCTGAGAGTCCTATTTCTTCTTCTATATGCAGCCTTTTGCTCTCCCCACAAACCTTCCTCAAAAACTCCTAGCAACTTGCTCCAAACTTTACTTCCAGTGTAACTATCCCCAGCTATATAATGATTTATGGTATATAAGAAAAATACATTTATCTTTTCATTTCCTTGGCACTACAGCCTTTTTTATTATAAGAAATCCAGATTAAGAAATAATTTGCTTTGAGTAATAGCTGTTGGAAAACAATGAGATGTGGAATATAACTTCCAATTTTTAAGCACTTGAGGATCACAATGAGAAATAGGATATTGTCTAATCCAACAATAATTTTGTTGGGTTAACATATCCTATATTTATATAAATAATAAATGTTAGATAAAGATAACAAGATAGGTGCAATTTTTTTCAGTTTATTTTTTTTTCATTCTTATCTGTAGACAGCAGATGATTAGATGATGCTAATTAAAATACTCTAATTAATTTTAGCAATTGTCATTATATAAAACCATAAGCTTTTCCTGACAAGTTTGGTCTGATAAGGAATGAGGAAGTGCTTGACATTATGCCATGGAAATTGCTTTCCATCTCCAACTTTAAACAACACACAGAAGTGAATTGCTTAATATCCTCTTTGAAAGTAACACACAAGATTGGATTGGTGGAAGAAGGAAGCAAAGAAAACTATTAAAACTAAGGCAGAAATTGTTTTAATAAGCTAATGTATTTTCACAAAATTATTCTGAGGTGGGATTAGGGTTGAATAAAAGTCAGAACCAAAATCTCCTTTGAAGCTTTTGTACTTATGAATCCATCGAAAATTTCTGGCATTTGCACATGAAACCAACTTGGAGAAAAAGCCCTTAAAGCAGCTAGAACAGTGTTTTTCAAATTCAGCAACTTTAAGATGTGTGGACTTCCTTTTGGGAGCTGAAGTCCACACATTTTAAAGTTGCCAAGTTTGAAAACACTGAGCTAGATCAAGTTTTATCAACTTTATCAATGTTGATAAAGGTGCTTTATTTATGAATTATTTCCTCAGTGTTTCAAGAAAAAGTGCTTAATTCATGCTACAGTGCTTTGTGTAGCAACACTTAAAATGGTTTCTATATTCCTAGCCTTTAAGCGTTAATTTATATCTTTTATACATAGTAGGAGAGGTTACATTTTCAGAATTATATTTTCCTGACTATCATTCATATGGCTAAATTCTATGGAAATTGCCCTTCATGTCAACTATCTGAGTTCATTATATGGGCATTGCTGTGCAACTGAAATAATGGAAACAGGAGATACAACATCTCCCCTTCAGCAGGGCTTCTAACCTACAAGAAATGCAATTTGAAGTACGACAGTTGGTAAATCATGGGAAAAACTTTTGAATGGAACAGATTGCTACCTACCATGTTTTTATGCCACAATGGCCCACCTGCTTGGATGTGACCTGAGTCCTGCCTTGCCAACTACCCTTTTGTATTAGATTAGTTATCAAGAAGTTAATAATGTGTCATGGTATTGCACAAAAGCTGAGCAATTCCAACTGCTGTATGTACCAGAACTTCCAGACAGTATGTACGTATGTATGCATATGCGTATGTGTGTGTGTCAGAATGCTCAGAAACAAATTTAAATGGAAGTTTATGCAGATGGATGGATGGGTGGGTGGATGGATGGATAGATAGGTATATACTATAGTTAGGAAGATAGAGATATCAAAAACATTCAGAAATAAATCTGAATGGCTTCCATTGTTCAATGTAAAGAGAAATTTGCTAGTATCAAGGAAGCAAGGAATGTTTCTTGCTGTTCATTTGTTCCAGGTTTATTTGCTTCTCCCTAATCCTGACTAACACTCAGAATATTACTCATGATTGACTTGTAATTTAGATAGTATTCTGACTCTTTGATGGTATATTAATCTCCATCAGGCTGAAATCCTGATATCTATTAATTAAATAATAGTGGAACTTTATTGTGATGACATAGTTTTCCTCTAGAGCACGTTTTGAGGGCTTATTCTGCCAACAAGAAAGGTACACAGTGGAACCTCACAAGATGAGACTAATCCATTCCGGAAGAATGCTCTTTGTGTGAAATGCTCTTAAAGCAAAATGAGATTTCCCATAGGAAACCATGGAAAGTCGGACGATCCATTCCACGCCGCCAAAAATATTTACCAAAAAATAATTTTCACCGGAATTTGATGTAGAAATGATTGTCTGTAACATCTGAAACAAGTAATAATGATTAACATACGATATAAAGCAGAAATAGAGCAAACTAACCAGCACTTACGGATCTGCTTTGAGGCATATTCTGGCCTCTGCTGCTGCTAGGCTGGTTGCCGTCCAGCACCCCCTGCTGGCTCAGAGGATCTACTGCTGCCACCACTCGTGGTAAAAGGGCCTTTCCCCTTTTCCCTCGGCAACATCTCACAGTACAGCCCACAGACAGTAATGGAGTAAACTGCATGTGGCAGTGTTGGCAGAACTCATGTGAGGTTGCTGCCTGAACGGGAAATACAGAGCATGCTGACTGATGAGGCGTAAGTTATCACATGAAGTTTGCTTGTCTTGTGAGTTGCCACTCATCTAGCAGAATAATTCTTATTAATTTTTTTACTCGTGAAAAACTTGTCTTGTGAGGTACCACTGTATATTGGTTAGTATGGTTTAGACTCATATGTTATAAGCACATTGTGAAAACATGATAGCTGGTTAGCTATCATGGGGGGACAGAATATAGGAGATCATCATGGGGGACAGAATATAGGAGAGACAAATATCTGAAAAGGAGCAGTTACATATTCAGGGGTCCAAATGACTGTATGGTGAGTTTAGAACAACATGGAGAAGTGGGTTGTGCATATTCACAGTTGTTTTTGAGTTTGAAAGCATACAAATTTGATAAATAATTAAATAATTCTGGTCCCTTTCTCTATTCAACCTTGTCATCTTCAGTTGGAGATCTGAAGGGAAGATATAATCATCTTGGATAGAATGAAAGTAAACTTGTGTGATCTGATAAGAAAGGTAAAGTCTTCCCCTGCCAGTCATGGCTGACTCTAGGACCATTTCCTAGCTGAACATCCAAGGTATCTGAAGACACTTCTTCTGTGATCCTATGGCTGGCATAACTATACATCAGGGTGCATGGATGTTGTTACCTTTCTTATCAAAGGTGGTACCTACTTGCATTTTTCCATGCTTTTGAACTGCTGGGTTGGCAGAACCTGGAGCAAATAACAGGAGTTGACCCCATTCCATGGCCGCTGATGCCTCCAACCTTCCAGCCAACAAGGCCAGCATCTTAACCACTCGTATATCAACTTTTAAATTTAAACTTTTAAATTGTAACTTTTGTATTGTTTTAGATTTTATCATTTTATTGTACACTGCTCAAAGTCCCTCTTTGAGGGAGGTGGGTAGTTTAAAAATTAAAATAAATCATGCAAAGTACCCAATTCATACTTAATTTTTTAAAAATGTTTACATTTACCTATTTAGAATAAACTTCACTTCCCCCCTGTATCTTCTATTTTGTGAGCTGTATACACCAGCCCCATTTTCTCCTGAGGTTGAAGTCCTCCATATATACAGCTCAATGCCTTAATAAAGTGACTGTATCTCATTTAACTTTCATTAAGTTAATGAAAAAATGATGAACATAAAAAACTGCAATTCCAAATTTGCCATATAAACTTATCCTAAAAATAGAGTGTTATAAATCTAACAGCTGCATTTCTATATACTGGTCTTGGACTTAAAATTTTGCTCTTGTGGATCCAGGGAGTGAAAAACTCTCATCCATGTCCTCACATGGTGCCCTTTCTATGATTCCCCAGTATGTGCTCTGATTGCCCAATCATTTCCAAATACAAGGACCATACAAATAATTTTTATGTTTATTATTTTTAAGTGATGTTAAGCCTACACTCTCATATCAGGTGGCCAGATATTTTCATTAAGGTTATACAATTGCACGAAACTTTTAATTAGTTATGTTGTTTTATTGTCCTGTTTTTTCCTTCTCCAATAACAAATGTCTATGATAAACTGTTTTTCTTTTTATTGTGCCCTTTTATTGTGAAAGCTAATCAAAGATCATAATAAAGATATTTGTTATAAAGATATTTGAGTGGGAAAAACAAAGTTTTTTTCTACATTAGCAAGAACTCTGTGTATGATTTTTCTCAACCTGATTTACTATTATGAAGGATTTTGTTGAAAATATTAAAAAGGTAGACATTCACATAGTCCATCTTTAGTTCTCAGGGAAAACAAACCTAAATATTTCTACTGCAGGTAAGACAACCACTACTAATGTAAGCAATTAATTGATATCACTCCCTTTTCATTCATTTATTGTTACTTTAAAGGAAGTAAGCACAGAAAAATGAGCAGAGTACATGATGTTAGAAGTGTAGCAGTATCTGATAACTTATTCACACTGAGTACATTTGAAATCAGTTCTGTCTTTGTCACTCACAGAATAGTGAGCTACAAAACAAAATGATCATTTTATTACCTAGCTTGTTCTCTACTTTAAACTTCTAAACTTGGTGTTCTTTTGCAAACTATGCACTAAAGGAAAATGGAGGCAAATGACTGATAGTGATTCAACTTTATGTTTGCAGCTGTTCTTCAAATTATTGGCTAATGTGCTTGTCTTATTCTTTGAGAGCAGCTTTTCTACTAGTGATCATTTCCTCAGCTGAGCTCCTCAGTATGCTGTTGCAATATCTGGCTTTGCAGTATGCGTAGGCTATGAGCCACCAGACGAACCAAAGCAAGATAACATAGAAAGAAGTAGCAAGTGGAATATAACAAGCCAGTGTTC
>JANHZU010009123.1:17821-27960 GCA_032468055.1 Acrochordus granulatus | reverse complement strand
TTTTCATGCCTAAAGCAGGACTAGAACTCACAGTCTCCTAATTTCGAGCCTGGTGCCTGAACCATTAGACCAATGGCTCTATCATATGTGAAGGTAAGATTTCTTTAAAAAATGAGCTGGAAGGAAAAGTAAGAGCAGATTAAGTATGAAAATCTATTTATTGACAGTCATACAGAAGGAGGGAAACAGATGGATAAAATAAAAGATTTAAAAAAGCCTTGAATATGTCACATTAGAAGAGTTCATGACACTGAGTGGTTTTCACAATATGCTAAAATACAGTATGGCTCACAGTACTTAGACTGGGGTTAGCATTTTATATCAAATCATCTACCATTTTCAGTCTTCGGTAAATCGTGATAAAGTAGATCATAACTTAGCAAAGGTGTAATCTCCTATAAGAGATTTTAGGGTCAAAGCTGTGTGTCATATAGGGAAATCTCTACTTTTGTCACTGAAACATCTGAGCTCTTTTCAACATCAGATGTATTTAACCTTGACAACTTTAAGATGTGTGGGCTTCAACATCGCTGACTGAGGAATTCTGGGAGTTGAAGTCCACACATCTTAAAAGTTGCAAAGATTGGACATTTTCAATTTATAATTGAAAATATAAATGTAGGAGCAATCCAAAACCTTATTTCAAGTAGTGTCCCCTGGGTAAAGTCTTACTACTTACTAAAGTCTCACTGCTTACTGATTTATCAAATTTGTATCCTGCCACAGTCAAAAGATTCTTGGTGGCTAATAAAATAAGAAAATAAAATAAAGTATCAAAACATAGAGGTAAGACAAAGAAAAAACAAACACAATGAGAGCCCCAAAAGCTCCCCCAAAAACTGTGTCTTCAGCTCCTTCCAGGGAGTAGAAATGTTGGAGGCAGATGAATCTCAGGTGAGAGGTCATTCCAGAGGGCTATCATTGAAAAACAGTGCATCTGGGTTTGATCTCTCTCCACTCCCAGAAATCAGGGGCAACCAGCTGCTTCTCTTGGCATGACTGAAGTGGTCAGACTGACTCTAGTGGGAAGATGTGCGGGTGCAAACCATAAGGGGGTTTATTATGTTAAAACCAGCATTTCAACTTGTATCTGGAACCAAAAAAAAAGCACATGCAGGGCCTATAAATAGCTGCAATGTGTGCTCAACAATCCATACTTTTGAGCACCCAGGCCTCTGTATTTTGCACCAACTAAAGTAGAAGTATGGTCTTTAAAGATCACCCCATATAGCCTGCTAAAGAAGGACCAGATTGGAGGACAAAATAGGTTCTCCAATCCTCAATCCCCATGGCCAATCCAGAAGATTACTATGGTTGATACTGAACGCTGCTGAAAGGTCGAAAAAGACTAGGACAGGCACAGTGCTGTCCTAACCAATGCTGTCTCTGTCCCTGATTGATATGGGTCCAGGTAATTTATGCCATCTATTGTAAGAATAATGGATAAGAGCTCCAGGAGTCTGCAAAGTGGGGGATAGATATTAACTAACAATCCTGTTGACTCTACTGTGATTTCCTAATGATTTTCCTCTATTTTTTTAATAGGTTAATCAGGAAAAGAGAAGTGTTTGTACAATCCACTAGGCTATTCTGCCTAGCCAGCACAAATGTATATAGCACCCTCATCCCTGCTGTATTTTAATGTAGGTTTGAAGTTTACAAATTAAATGTGATATTCAAACCCACAGTGGCTATTCATTTCCAATTAGCCTAGCCAGAATTAAAATATTTTGATTAAAGAGCTGATAGGACAAGAGTAAGATGACAATGTATGTAATTTATATCAGGTTACTATGTTCACACTAACCTTAGTTCTAGTTTGCTGAACAAGTCACAATACTTAGATTCACATATCTTAATCCATAAGCCATATTTTATAAGCCACAGCAGTTGAGTTCATGCATTATGCTAAGCCAAAATGAAAACAGAGCCCAAACATGATGGGAAAACCCAGCCCCTATGTACCCCATCTACATAGAAAATAAAATTCTGAACAATCCTTGCTTATACTGAATGGCTATCTCACTGAGACACTGTTAGTTGTATTTGTGTTAAAGTTTATGAGTTACATAAGCAGAAATAGGCCAGGAGTAGATATCAAGTGACCTCCAAATCTTGTTGGACTCTTAATTCCCATGAGCCGTAGCTGGCTGACTGCTATAATCCTGCAGAATGATGAAAGCTGCTTTTCTTTGCTTATTTTCATCTCCAACTGGTGATGGTTCTAATTCACTCCCAAGCTGAATGTGTGATCCTTGTCTTGTCAAGAGAGTGACAATCTAGAATCAGGCAAACATCAAATAAGCAGTTGTGCTAATGTGGCAGAGCAAAGCATTGTTTGATTTAGGATGCTTTGAACAAGTATATACATCGGCAGGAGTAATTCCCTTAAGAAACTACCTTCAAATGTATGACTTATACCCTTTTAGAAGGAGGCAGAGGAGCTTTAATGCTATCTCAGTGAAAGTGTGGTTGGATGACTTCAAGCTCTGACACTCCTGGGAATTTTCAAAACTGTTTGATGTTCATATCCAGATGTCAAAATAAGTGGGAAATACTCATTTCCCCTTTTATCATTTGCATAATTCCAGCAGTGGAGCTCTTGAATTCTTACTAGACTGGTTCTGAACATACTGGCTCTTCAAACTGATGAGGATGACATGAAGGAGATATACTTTGAAGATTTACAGGGTTACATCTCCTATTGGTTTTCCTTTTTCTTCTTCCAGGTAGCTGCTCCTTACTTGTACAACTGATCATGTGTTACCTCACTTGGGATAATTTCATCCCCAAGACCATAACCCCTAAGGGGGAGAGTGGAGTTCCCATTATACTCTTTTATTGTAAAAATAATCACTTTACATAGATTTGGTCTTCATTGTCATTCAAGGGGATAACTTACCTTTTAGACTGAATTAATAGGATGAAGTCATTGTGCAGTTGAAAAGAGGACCTCTTTATGCACAAAGTATGCCTAGATATATTTTTATTTTGTCTTTTGTTCTTACATTTTTTGGCTTGATTCTTCAAAGGTAAATTTTACTGGTTCTGTCCCTGGCATCCAATCAATGATCCTTGGGATCATAATTTTGCTGCTGTCGTCTCTCTCCATGTGGGTGCATGTCAGGGTTTATTTTTATTAAAAGCTAACTGAATGTGCTTGCCCTGTAAAGATCCTTGACAGAGTGCACTTGCTGTATACTACACTGAAACATAATTTTGGATGATGTAAGCTCCTGATTAAATGACAAGGAATGAGGTATTCTACATACATACGTACACAATGAATGACAACAAGAAGTGCATATTCAATTATTTCCCTCTGCTGTTTTTCAGGCATTTGCTACTGGTCACTAGTGGAGACAGGAGACTTATCCAGATGTTTGTTGCCTTTATCAAATAAAGAGATTCTTCTTTTAAATTAACAATGCATTCACATGTATGTTATTTGCCCAGCAAGGCTGCTATAATTTATCTTCAGAACAGGGAACCTGGTTCTTCATGTTTTCAAGCCAGATGTCCCTAAGTGCTGATTGGCTTGTAGTTTGTGATATGGCTGCTCCTCTCTTTTGCAGAGTGATTTTGCAAGGAATTGATGAAATAAATGTGGAGTCCACCTATAGCATGGGAAACAGGATAGGCAGATGAGTGCATGCATTTCTTATCTATGTCTAGCATTTGCCACCATTGTTTTTGAAAAAGCTTACCTCACTTCATGGGGCAAAAATACCAGGAATATTTATGGTAGACTTGGCATGTTGTTTTTGTGACTCAGAACAGCTGAAAAATAAATTTAGTACCCAACATATCGATTTAATGAAAGCAGTGGTTTTGAAGTTATAAGGGATTCATAATTTCATTGATACTCATTAACACTCTAGCATTAAGAGTGCCTTGTATCCATGCATCTTTTGGTCTTGAGTGTAAATAACATTGCTAAAATCAATGCATATGGGATAATTCTTTTCCAGCTTAAGAACAGCCTCTGAGGGATGCAGGAGGTAATATCACTGGAGTCTGGATGCTTGTTTCTTTCTATGATAAATAAAATAGGTGTGTTAAACTGAGCAGATAGGGATTTAGCAGATCTGCATTGACTTAACTCCCAATTGGTAACCTTTTAAAAATTTAACTAAAGAATTCCAACAAGGAAAAGAATATTATACCATTCAAGAGTTTACAACAACATTTTGACGGCAGGCTGTTAAAAAGTTTGGAAGTGCACGCAGACTGTAAGTCCCAAATTGACCATCCCAACTAAGGTTGCCACCATTTAGACTGCTGACAGTTTCCTATAGAGTCAATTAAATATTCCATGGTCTTACGAATCTCCGTATTCTGTATTTCTCTTTTGATTTATTGCCTGCTCAACTCAGCACAAGTGGAAATTGGAAATGGATGAAGGGTATGCTTCTTTCATCTTCTTTATATCTAAAGAATTATTTATTTTTTAGTTTGATGTGGGTACTGTGATAAAATTCAAAAAGGCATGTGCCAGTAAAGTGGATATATTTCAACCTACTGTTAAATTCCTGCTTCAACAACAGTGCTGTTCCTCCTACCTCCTTTCTTTTTTCCCCTCTCTCTCTCATTTCAATCTTTTAAATTTGTTTTTCTTTGTATGAAAGAAGGAAGGGTCCTGCGCTGTATGTAAGCTTATTTGAACACCTCTGTAGAGATATTTTGAAAACCAAGGAGCTGGATAGCAGCCAAGAATGCTTCTCTAGATTGCTGTTTATAATTGCTTACTTCTCAGTCAACTGGTAGCTTAGATTTATGAGGTATGAAGTCACAAGTTATGGTTTTACCTTTTAACAACAGACAACTTCACACGGGATGGGTGAAAAATGAGACAGACAAAAGACTTTAGATTTTTGATTTTAGATGGCTACTTATTGCTTCACAATACAGTAGAATAAAATGAAAATCCATGGTTCCAGCAAAGATAATAAACTCGATTAAAGTTTACCTGGGAGAGAGCAGAGTTGTATTCAAATGTGACCTTTTTAGAAATCAAAGTCTTCACAAAGAAGACTTAAATGCCACTTTATTACTATGGTGCCTGCTAGTGTCACTATATTTTAAGTTCTGTCAGCAGTTTGATTATAAATCTTAGGAATTTCTAATTTAGCTCAACCATTTTAAAAAAACTCTTCTGGGTTAGAATATGTAGTTACAAGCGCTCTGTTCTGGGGTCATTTTTTTCTTTATAGCAGTGCAGCCAATCTGGATTCTACCTCTATTGCAGGAGTGTCCAACCTTGGCAACTTTAAGATACGGCTCTCAGAACTCCTCAGACAGTTATGGTGGCTGAGGAAATCTGGGAGTTGAAGTCCACATATTTTAAATTATTATGATTATGTGATAAACCAAACAATGATTTTTTTGCCATTGCTGCCCTCTCTCTGTGACATTATCCCAACCAATGGAAAACTTCTGCCAATCATGCAGCAAGAATGGGGAGATTCCCACTTTGTCATCCCCAAATGACATCCCCTTATTATGCCTCAATTTATATTTTCCATCCTGTCATAAACTGAGAGGAATGAAGTTTAAAATAGTTTTTAAAGTTTTTAAAAAGTTCTTTTTGAAAAAGATTAAAGTGCCAGCCCTTTGAATTGGGGCAGGTGAGGAAACAGACACTATAAGGAACTAGGCGTACTATTTTATTTTTCTAGGATATAATAACAGAATCTTGAAAGCCTTTTAGAATTTCTCTCTGCCCCATCTTGTACTAAACAGAATCAAGGTGCAGTATTTTGAGTTTCTCACACTTTCCACTTTCCCAGAACTGAGTTTGCATTTCACTTTCCTTAATGAGTTTTCCATTCCAAGGTCATCTCTGCATTTATTGCACAAAGAGAACAGAGTTACATGCAACACTTTTATTTAGAATTTCTCTCCTCTTCCTTTTCTTTCTCTACAAAGGCAATGCTCTACATGCTGACTTCTGGGCTCTCCCCTGTTCAGTTTGGAGGCAAGTGGGTTGGAGGGATTTTGGATCTCTCATTCACTATAGGGCTATTTCATAAAGTGATAAGGGCAAGAGGATTAAAGCTCTCTCCTGAACCATCTAGTACTGTAGTGTGATTCTAGAAGACCTCCTTTAATTTTAGCAGCAGCTAGTTGCTTACACATCCTGTGGTGAATGTAAAATATCAGCAGCCATGTGCCATAAGCTGCTGTATGTGAGCTTGTGAGATGACAATGAATTGTACACTTGCTGCTAGATGTATGGCTCTTTGACATCTGCCTAAAACTAAAAGTGACTCTCAACAGAATCTCTTTTGCAAGAGTTTTAGAGAAAAAAAAGAGATGGAGTTACAAGAATCCTGGCAAGTGAACTATTTGCTATCTAAAATCAAAGTATCTCCACCGTATATTATGGTGGAGACACCTTTATTTTCTTTTAACTGCCTTCCTGTGAACTAGCAAACTGGCCTGGCCAATTTTTTCAATGAAGGAACTTGCAGGTGACTTTTACACTAACTCCTGAACCTTTATCACTCTAAAACCATTATACTAGAGAATGGTTGCTAGTGGAATCAAGGATGCAAAATATAATTGTACCACTCCTACATATAGCTGAAGGACCATCAACATAGTCAACTCTCACAAGTTTAGGAAGACAGAATGGCAGAAGATCAGGATGATCAGGCTAGGAATGGAGGACATCAGCCTTCAAAGACCAACTTGCTTTGATCCCATCCATAGGGAATACTTCCAGTGTAATAGATGGGAAAAGGTATTACATACTTTGGATGTTGTTGACCAGAATAGGAAATCATGCTTTAACATCAGTACAGTGAATCCCAAATCATTTGTATGCACCAAGTTTAACTCATTCACTTATTTCTGAACTCTACTACAAAGAACTTGTTGTTCAGTCACATAGTCCTGTCTGACACTTTGTGACCCCATTGACTGCAGTACATCAGGCCTCCCTGTCCTGCACTGCCTCCCAAAGTCCACCCAAGCCCATGCCCATCACACTGACTATGCTATCGAACCTCCTCATCCTCTGCCATCCCCTTCTCCTTTTGCCTTCAATCTTTCCCAGCATCATGGTCTTTTCCAATGAGTCCTCTCTTCACATTATGTGGCCAAAGTATTTGAGCTTTAGTATTTGCCCTTCCAATGAAATGTGAATGGTAAGAGGGGGTGAAACAGGAGGACTCTTCCTAAAGTCCACTGTCATCTCCACAGTTTTGAGAATATTCAGCTCCAAGTTGTTTCGACTGCATCACAGGGCCAGCTCTTCAACCTCCCATCTGTTCACAGACTCACCACCATCTCAAACGAGTCCATTGACTGTTATATCATCTGCAAATTACAGAACTTTGACAGAGGGGTCCCCAGAGGTGCAGTCATTGGTATAGAGTGAAAAGAGAAGCAGAGAGAGCACACAGCCCTGAGGAGCACCAGTGCTAATTGTCCAAGTTCTGAATGCAATTGTCCCCAGCTTCACCTGCCAATTCCTGTCTGTCAGGAAGCTGGTTATCCACTTACAGGTATGAGCAGGCACAGTAAACAGGACAGTTTACAGTGAAGAATGCTGGGGGTGATGGTGTTAAATGCTGAACTACAAATACCACACTGCTCAGTATTTTAAGATGCACACTACCAGAAGTTGTACCATTTCTTGTTTATCATGTGGTCTGTTCTTACAAAGTCTTCCTCAATAGGGACAGCCTAAGGTTACTATAGATATGAAGTATTCTTTATTGTCCTTTATACAGCCTTTTGCAACACAAGATCTGGCGACAAGATGGTTTTCCACTGGCGTATCTCTAGATCCAACTAGCTGAAAGCAATGCAGACAAATGGGACTTTTCCATATAGCACAATCAAAATAACATAGACTGGACATGGAGTGGGGCAAAAAGAAAATTTTCCTATCCTAGGTCTGTAAAGCAGATGTTTTCCAAAATAATTAGGAGAGGTGAACACAAAGGACATTGGATTTATACTATGATGCTGAGATCTAAAAAGAGTTAGAAGAAATCCAAGAATCTAGATTAAATTACTAGGACTCAGCATGGAAGGTAACCTTGAACTAGAAGGATAAAGTATCCGTTTCCTAGATACAGAGATTCACTTTTCTTTTTTTCTAGCACAAAAAAAAATAGCACATATACATTGAGGGCTTTGATGTATCTGATACACTTGTTTTTGGATTGCATGTGCCTCTAGATCCAGTTTAGGAAATAAATATTCTTGCATAATACCCTTGCATATTTCCAATATAGAAAATGTCAAATTTATTTCTGAACATTAGCTTGCAGGCATTATTAAGTGTACATAAAGCAACAGCCAACACGAATAATAGTGAATAATTCTCCAAACAGAAGGATCATTTGGAGAGAGAGAGAGAAATCCTTCACATGCACAACTGTATCTGCACATCAGATTATTTGATGTACATTTACTGTTTCACAGACCTCAGTTTAGTGGACTAAATGGACAAAAGGACAAATTTTTCTTTGAGTGTTCTGTCTATTAAACTCAGATTTTTTTTGTTGAAATGATGTCATTTACATTGATTATGCAAATAATGTAAACTGACACAAATGCCAATCATTTAGTTTTATCAGACATTTGGATTTAATAGCACTTCCTTGCCCAAATAGCATATTAAGATCCTGGTTTGAGAGCCAGTTGAAATGGCCCAGTTCCCTCCTAACCTGTTAAGCATTTTCACATCTGAAGAGAGCAACTGCAACTGAAAAGTGTATTTGGGCAGAAGTTAAGGCCTCTTTTCCATTGACTCACCAAATAAAGTTTTCACTTCTGAGTCAGAAACATAGAATGGTGGACCTACAATAGAAATGATGCATATAAGAAATTAAAGTGAGCTCAGCCACAGACCTAACTGTTCACTTTTAAAAAATGAAAATTCAGGGATTTAGTTTAATGTCATAACAGTCCATTTATATTTCCAAAACTAGATGAACGGGAGTAGAAACAAAAGGAAAAAAGGGCAGTCACCTGAGAAAACTTATACAATAGCTTGCTCTTGATATTTAAAACTGTATTCCCAATTTTAGTTCTGAACTGGGTACTAAAACTTACAGCAGATTCCTAGAGTATTGAATTAATTGAATTACAATTAATTGTAATCACCATAATCTGGTGATCCATGAATATTTTGATTGTTCATTATATTGTATTCTTAAACATTAGTGATCTGGTCTGTTTTAATCATATTTTGTACTAAATTGTGTCTTTAAATTGATTTTTTTAAAAATAAATTAGAATGGTTGCCCAATTTAAAAGCTAAGCTGTGAAATATGCATATAGTGAATAAATACAGTAAAGTATTGGAAAGATGTGTGAATAAAGAGTAACATTTATTGAGGGATCCTATCTGTTCAGATTTACTAAAGTCACACTGCCCTCTAATCATGCCAAATCATCCTAATCTTAACATTTTACTTCCAGCTACAACCATTATAAATCACTTTAAGATTCTCAAAGTATCTAGCTAGAGTTTTAATCCCAATGTCTTACCTTTGTGTTTTCTTGCATCATATAACAAAGTAACTGCAAGATAGCGACACATTCTGTTCATTAGTGACAGTATCAACTGGGCATAGCTACAAGAAAAGGACAAGAAACACGTATTGGAGAACACTGATATTTTATTACAAAGAAAGGATTGAAAATGCAGAATATGAGAAAGGCTGGATCCATACAATATAGTAAAATATGATTCTTAAACTTATGTAAGTCACAATTGGGTTGATTTACACAATTGTTCTCTTAATCTGTAAAACATGATTAATTTGCTACAAAGGTTAGTTTCCTAAAATTATGCTAAGTTAAAACTATGCTGCAGCTTATTGTGTAAAACCACACAGCTGCTGCTTCTTTCTCTTCTTCTCTTCTCTCATTCTTTCCCCAGGAGCTGAAGGAGACTTGAGTCTCCTTCCACTACATCTCCATAACAATCTTGCAAGGTAGGTTTGTGTATATTAATACATATTGTGGCACATCTGAGGCACATTAACCGCTACAGCATACCAGATCTCACTCATGTATGTGCCTGGGGAAGAAAAATTCAGGTTCAAGATTTATATTGACTGGATTTGTGTTGTATGTTTCATACACGGCATATTTTGTTTGGTTTAGTTTGACAT
>JANHZU010009122.1:3812-15058 GCA_032468055.1 Acrochordus granulatus | reverse complement strand
ATTGCAACAAAGTTTAAAAAAACAGGCATCTGGACTGGATTTTTCTCAAGTCGAAGACGTTTCACCTTTAATCCAAACTATATCAGAGGTTCAACCATACCAGACAGGTCTTGCCAGAACAGCCAGATAAACAATGTCTCTCCCATAAAAAATACAGTGAAATATAAATTACTGAAACCCATATCATAGCAGTTTGGCTGTCACCTAGGTTAACAAAGACTATGCCAGGTGTTGGAGTTCCTGTACATTTGGTGAAAATGGGCTATAGGATTCTGGACTGTTGGCTGAGCAACCAGGGTTAGCAGCTGCAGAACTACTGGAATAAAAGGTATCTACCCCTCACAGATATACAAATATTGAATACAACAGAAGACTATGGATAGGAAGACCAGAAAAATAATGGCAAAGAATCATGCCCTTCATCCATACAATGGTGTTGACAGACTCTATTTACCAAGGAAAATAGATGGGCATGGAATGTTGCAAGTATACCAGATAGCTGAAGAAGAAAAAAAGACCAAGGGTATCATATCTGAAACTTAGTGAAAAATATACAGATACTTAATTAGCCAAGCACAGTTACATACACAAGGAATTTGACTCCAGTATAGCAGCTCTCAGTATAGTTGCAAGATAACAGTAATAAAATAATAACATAAACAAATACAAAAAATAAGTATTCAACAGTAAAGTGTGCATCCAAAGTATGCAACCAGTAGAAAAGGAATATAATGCAGCCAATATAAAAGGAATATAGTTAAATATAGATTTAGAACTACGATCTATTGATATGTGTGTTTACATCTTAGACAGTACATATGGGTTAGTTAAGAATTCTTTGCACTTTGTGTCCTGTCGTACAGCACAAGTCAGGTATTCAGCCGAATTGGTCTGCAATACTATATAGCATCATCCAGAGGGAAGAGGTTCAAACAAATTATGTCCAGGGTGAGAGGGATCTACAGATATCTTCTCTGCCCTTCTCTTGACCCTTTCAATATACAGGTCCTCCATGGAGGGCATGCTAGCTGCAATTATTCTTTCTGCAGTCTTGACTGTTTGTTGGAGTCTGTACCTGTCCTGAATAGTTGCTGCCCTGAACTAGACAGTTATAGATGTACAAAGAACAGACTCAGTTATTCTTCTGTAGAACTGTATCAGCAGCTGTTGAGGCAGGTTGAACTTCTTGAGCTGACCCAAGAAGTACATCCTCTGAGTGCCTTCTTAATAATAGTTTTAATGTTAGCCATCTACTTCAAGTCTTGATATTATAGAGCTCAGAAACTTGAAGGACTGTAATACTGATATTGTGTCGCTGAATATGGCAAGAGGGGGTGAAGGACTCTTCCTAAAATCCACTATCATCTCCACAGTTTTGAGCATATTCAACTCTAAATTGTTTTGACTGCACCTCAGGGCCAGCTGCTCAATTTCCCATCTGTAGGCAGACTCATTACCATCTCTAATGAGTACAATGACTATCTGCAAACTTCAGAATTTTGAGAGAGGGGTCTCCAGAGATGCAGTCATTGGTGTAGTGGGAAAAAAGTAGTGGAGAGAGCACATATCCCTAAAGAGCACCAGTACTGATTGTCTGAGTACTGGATGCAATTTTCCCTAACCTCACTTGTTGCTTCCTCTCTGTCAGAAAGCTGGTATTCCAATTGTAGGTAAGAGCAGGCACAGTGAGCTGGGTCAATTTGTAGTGAAGAATATCTGGGATGATGGTGATAACTGCTGAGCTGAAGTCCACAAAAAGGACTTCACTGATGCATTGAAACTAATATTCTAGGAAGGCATAGTGAGGACTGGAGAGATGAAACTGGCATACACCAAAGACTAAATGAAGAATAGAAAACAGACATGGCAAAGCACTGAGAACTCAAAAGGTTGACAAAACTCCCAAATCCAGTCTAAACATATGATTGATTGTACAATGAAGCATAATAATAAAGTAATCCTGTCTCTCTATTTGAACATGGCTGGAGAAAGAGATCCTATGACCTCGCTGGGTCATTGGTTCCGCTCTTGAACTGCTCTTAGTGTTTGGGAATTTGCTCTGATGGTAACTAGAATCTGCCTTCCTCTAAATTAAATCCATTATTCTGTGTCCTGAAGTCTGAGATGATAAAGATCAGGTCTTCATTTTCTCAGTCTAACATCTTTTCAGGTAATTCAGGAGTGTTATCATATTTTTTTTTCAAGTATAAACATCTCTGGCTCCTTCAGCCTTTCTTCATGTGGTAATCTACAGTTCTAAACTATACTTCTAGCATGATTTGTTGGAAATGGAGAATTTTAAAGCTTCAAATTTAAAAAGTGATTATATAAGGAGAGAGTGTATATAACATTATTCGAAAAATTCATCATGGGAGCTTATCTTTGCAGTAGTGATTCTTTTTAGCTTTCCAACACATAACTGGCAATTGTTCCTACAGTAGTTACAGCAGAGATTGTTTAACTGTCATCAGCTAGTGACTGCCATTTTTGGACTAATATTATTAATTATCTATTGATTTTTATTCTTAGTTAAAATCTTTCTATTTAAATCCCTGAAAAACTTATAAATGTCTACATTTCACTACCTCTCTGAATTCCAGTTAATATCTTAGATCTTGCTTTCTCTTGCTCCCTTTTGGTTGAAAAATAATGCAAATCATGTCTATCAGTTATTATCTGGTTTGGTACTGACTTTATGGGCTGTTCTTCCCAATGAAAGCCTTTTGATGCCTCTATTGATATCTGTAGACATCTAGCAAAATCTAAACATCTTTAGATAAATGCTTGTAGTTGACGAGTTATACAAGAATAAATTGCTTTGGATCCAAGTTTGTCAACAGGGCTGATGAAATCCAGCTTTTCTAAACCTTTCTCTTCATAGCAATCATATTTGTTGCTGAAAATGTTACATAGAAGATGGAAAGTCAGAAGACTGCTGGATGTCTATACGATCATAGATGGAAAATTTATTTATTCATTAGATTTTTATCCTATTTTTATTATCTTACAATTAACTCAAAGTAACAAACATATATAATACTCCTTCCTCTTCCTATTTTCCGCACAACAACAACCTTGTGAGGTGAGTTGGGCTGAGAGAGAATGACTGGCCCAAAGTCACTCAGCTGGCTTTCGTGCTGAGGTGGGACTAGAAGTCACCCTCTCCTGGTTTCTAGGCCAGCACCATAACCACTATACCAATGGCAGATTTCTAAAACCAGGCCCAAACCACTGCACATAGGAATCAAATCAGATGTACATGATATGTACATGCATATCATTGACTTGCATTTCTCAAGGAGACCTTTAGTCTACCTTAATGGTCTACATTATTGTTTTCATTTTCTTATCTCTCTTATTTGTTCATCAAGTCACCATTTTTCAATCTATCCTTTTTCTTTTATAATTTACTGAAATAATAAATTATTTCCCATCAATGGATATGATGCAATGACTAAAACTCTGTATCTCTTATTGGAATGCCAGTTGTTTAAGTCTCTTGTATTTTGTTTCAAAGAACAAAAAAGTAATATGTGAAGTAATTTGTGGTTTGTAAGAACAGAAAGGTATGGAACAATATAAGTGAAGGTTTTTGTGTAAGCATGTTTTAACATAGCTTTCTTTTTTCCCCTATCATGTCTTTAATTTATTTGGCATATTCCTTTTCCTGCTGTGCTGTGCATAGTGTTGCTTATCCTGATAGAGCATAGCACAATTGGTGTATATAATGTATGCATGCATGTCTGCTATATCCTTTTTGCACAAATTCTCCTTCTACAAAGACATGCAGGAACATTTAGTGATGTCACCAAAAATACATTTATTTTTGACTGCTCAAAATACATTTATCAGTATATTCTTTGGGGAAGGAAGCACCATTTCACAACACTATCTGAGGTCATCATATAAGCAGTAGCAGGTATCTGTTATGGATTTGAAAAGAATGACCACTAATTGAGAATCTGTTTATCTGAGCACATGGCCTCCTATAGATCTCTCCCTTGCAATCTGTTACAGAGGAAATGATTTTGCAGAGCAGTGTAATCTATTTTCTGAAGATAGCATATTGCTCCAAAATATGCCATGGACCATTAAGAGTCAAAATTATCAACCATATTGAATACAGTTATAGTTTTCTTTATTGCAAATCATTTGCTGCAGCTCCAAGGGGGACTCTGAGACAGTGCTTTCTTTCTTTGTGATGAAAGGAGTAATGTTTGCTTGAACCACAAATAAAAAAGGAAATAGAAGAATTATCTGTGCTAATAAAGATGAGGGGTCTTGAATTCAAAGAAGTATGTGAAATGACATTGGGAATAAAATCATTACTCTGTAGACTATCCAGTTTAACATAATTTTCACTATGGGGAAAAAGAATACTTGGAAAATTTGTGTTGCAGTACTTTCTGTATGCTTATAATAGATATTTATTTTCTCTCACAAGATAAATGTCTTAATTAGATTATGATGATAATCAAAGCAACTGTGTGAAGCAAATCACAAATACAGTGTAGCTATTAGGGCCACACATGTATAGATATTTTTAATATTTTAACATTTTAAGATACTTTGGAATACTACACAGTTACAATTCCAGAACACATGGAAATCCTCTATTTA
Organism: Acrochordus granulatus; assembly: GCA_032468055.1. Lineage (NCBI taxonomy): Eukaryota > Metazoa > Chordata > Lepidosauria > Squamata > Acrochordidae > Acrochordus > Acrochordus granulatus. The sequence goes on along the minus strand of JANHZU010009122.1, from coordinate 10,438 downwards.
AAGAAATTACAGACATCAACTTTCTCTTGCGATTACCCAAGCCTAGTGCAAGAATGTCAGGACTGATTCCATTAGGGACATTTAATCTCAGCCACAGACGATATACTCCCTTTTTATAAATGATTTTCCTGTCCATAACCTCTATGTGAAAGAGGCTAATCTGTTAATACTCGAGTCACTTGAGTATAAACTGTTTTTATTTGCAGATGACATTTTTCTGTTTATTTCTGTGCTGATGCAAATGTTAGATGCCTTTAGTAAAATAGCAGGATATTCCAACAACTAATCCACATCTGAGTTGATATCAATAAGTGAAAATTTTACCCATCCATTTAAGAAATATTAATTCTGTATTTGTACTAAATCCATTAAATATTTAGGTATGTGTTTACCCTAAGCTACAAATGCCAAACAATGTCTCCATAAAGTAAAACAAAACAGTAATATAACAGAAAGCAAGCACTTCTTGACAATAATATCTAAAAAGCAATTAAAAGAGAAATTAAAAAAATCAAGAACTACAGAGCCTAGCAAGTAATAAGAAAAAATTATGAGCATAAATATGTCTGTAGGAGATCCTTTGGGGATCCTGTGTTTCAAATGCCATGCAAATTTAGTGGTAAAGTTTAAAAAAGGTTTGAAAAACACAAAATGGAAATTTGAGTTGCACATTTATTTAGATAGATCTTGAATATCTTACCATGTCATACAAACTCACAGTTCTAGTTTGTGAGAGGTTAATGTGCACAGAATGGAAAAGAAATTTAGCAAGATGATAAATTCAGAATGGCTGCTTTAATTGCTTTTATAAACTATAAAATGTCTATGATATATTGTCAAAACTACTTGAGGATAAAATATGCCTAGCAAATATAAATGTTTTGTTTCTCACCAAGTCAGAAGTGATGGATTTAGTATCCTAATAATAATTAGGAATGTAATGCTTTCGTAAGGACCACCTTTGTTACTGCCACATCCAACTGGCTTCCTTGATGTCTGGTGGAGTTTGTGCCAAATTCTCATGATACAATTAGTTGAGGATGCTATGAGTCATTTCACAAACTATAGAAGAATAAATAATTCAAACAATTTGCTCAGCCTTGGAGCAATTTCTGTTTGGAACAATTAACAAGATCTCTTTCCCAAATGATAGCTTACTATGACAACTAGTGTGCCCAATATTGTCCCATATTTATTCAGCATAATATTTGTCAGGGCTGTGTCAAAAAGGCAGCTATATTCTTACTTAATAAATAACAGAACAAATACTCTCTTCAAAACAAAATAATATTGATTCTTATAAAATTAAAGTAAAATAAGATTAAATCTAAATGTTTTCAAAGATTGGTCCATTATTGTCTTATTATAAACAGAAAGAAACATTCGAAGCTAGGTTGATAACACAATACACAATATGCATCTGCTTATGTAGAATTAAAAACATCCAGGGTAGATTTAATAATTTATAGAGAATAGGCATCTAGCAGAGCCTGTTGATTTAAGCAAGATGCATTATTTAAATATCAAACATAAAATCAGAACAGAAGGAAAAACTTTTTCCCTAACAGGTGTGACAGAATATGAGACATATAGGTTTGTTGAAATGATGGACTGGCGCAAAGTGGCATGATTTTTTAACTTTGATTTCAAACTGATTTTTAAAGAGAATGTTAGTTTATTCTGAAAAGGGTATGGGTGAGGAAAGGATGGCATTTTTATTCCTGAACATGTATATTTTATTATTTCTTTTTATATATATTACATTTATAAATACTTGTAAATCAATATGTATGTATTGTCAATTGATATATAAGTTTATATTCACTTTTTGTTTTATATTGTTGTTTTCTGGCCTTATAGTCATAATAAAGTTATTTGATTTGATGATACTGGTGAAAAATCTATGGAGGAATTCAGAAAAAGCTATAATCCAATTATAGTAGGCAGTTTTATTCAGTATTGGAAGAGAAATGTCGAGACACATATAATACAGAGTTGAAATAAAGTCAAACAGATAAAGAGAGGGTAGAAAATGTGTATGAATTTAATAGGGAGACTGGGAGTTCCCGCCACCCAAAAAATAAAAAAATACCAAACTAGTGCTGTAAAAAGTACATTACAGTTACTAAATCTGATTTCAGATTCAATTACTTCGTCACGAGAATCAAATCTACAGACTATTCTGGAAAAAACCCTGAATATACAAAACTCTGAAATTTTATATATCTCTATAATGTATACCTATAATATAGATATACATATAATATGTATCTATAATAGATATATACATTGAATGAAACACAAAAAAGTTTGAAGAGTTCATTTAGATGTATATTACATTTATTATTGGCTCGCGGAGAAAATGTCCTATATTTAAAACAGTGATAGCCAGTGACAATTTTAGAACATTAAATAAAAAGTAACTTTCATGCCACTACTGACGTGAATTTTTTACATTAGAATATAGTCTACTTTAGGACCTTCCTGTAATGTAAATACTCTTGGGTATTGTTTGCTTGATGGTTTTACTCCTTCTCAGAGGCTGTACTTTAAATAAAGATTTATCTCCTTAGAATACCTTAGGAACCTAGCAGTTTATGCACTTTTGGTTTGTTGTAGTTGTTCAATCACAAAGTCATGTCTGACTCTCTGCAATCCCAATGATTGTAGCATTCCAGGCCTTCCTATCCTCCACTGTCTCCCAGAGTTTTTGCCCAAACTCACTCCCACTGTGTCAATTAAGTTATCTATCTATCTTCATCTTCTGCCGTCCCCTTCTCCTTTTGCCTTCAATCTTTCCCAGCATCACAGTCTTTTCCAATGAGTCCTCTCTTCGCATTACGTGGCCAAAGTATTTGAGCTTCAGCTTCACTATCTGTCTTGTTTGATCTCCTTGTGGTCCAAGGGACTCTCTAGACTCTACTCCAGAAGCATAATTCAAAGGCATAACGTCTTTGGCTTTCCTTATGGTCCAGCTTTCACAGCCATACATTACTACTAGGAAAACCATAGCACTGACTATACAGACCTTTGTTGGCAAGTTGATGTCCCTGCTTTTTAATAAGCTATCTAGATTTGTCATAGCTTTCCTCCCAAGGAGCAAGCATCTTTTAATTTCATGGCTGAGGTCACCATCTGATCTTGGAGCCCAAGAAAATAAAATCTGCCACTGCTTCCATTTCTTCCTCTTCTAATTGCCTGGAAGTAATGGGACTGGATGACATAATCTTAGTTTTTTAATGTTGAGTTTCAAGCCAGCTTTTGCAGTCTCTTCTTTCACCCTTATCAAAGGCTCTTTAGTTCCTCTTCACCTTCTGCCATTAGAGTGGTATCATCTGCATATCTGAGGTTTTTGATATTTCTCCCGGCAATCTTAATTCTGGCTGGTGATTCATCCAGCCCGGCATTTCGCATGATGTACTCCGCATATAAGTTAAATAAGCAGGGTGACAATATTCAGCCTTGTCATACTCCTTTCCCAATTTTGAAGCAATCTGTTGTTCCATGTCTGGTTTTAACCATTGCTTCTTGACTAGCATACAAGTTTCTTAGGGGACAGGTAAGGCAGTCTGGTACTCCCATCTATCTCTTTAAGAATTTGACACAGTTTGTTGTGACCCACCCAATCAAAGGCTTTTGCATAGTCAATGAAGCAGAAGTAGATGCTTTCTGAAACTTCCTTGCTTTCTCCATGATCCAGCAAATGTTGGCAATTTGATCTCTAATTTCTCTGCTTCTTCAAAACCCAGCTTGGACTCTGGTAGTTCTTGGTTCACATACTGCTGAAGCCTAACTTGTAATATTTTGAGCATAACCTTGCTAGCATGTGAAATGAGTGCAATTGTATGGTAATTTTAACAGTTTTTGGCAGTGCCCTTCTTTGGATTTGGAGCATAAATTGACTTTTTCCAATCCTGTGGCCATTGTTGAGTTTTCCAAATTTGCTGTCATATTGAGTACAGCACTTTAGCAGTAGCATCTTTTAGGATTTTAAATAGTTCAGCTGAAATATCTTCACTTCTGTTAGCTTTGTTGTTGATTATACTTTCTAAGGTTTTAGTAACTATCTCCCGTACAACATTATCCACCACTGTCCATAGTTCTTCAGGCACTCTGTCTACCAGATCTTATTCCTTAAATCTATTCCTCACCTCCACTGTATATTCATAAAGGATATGTTTGAGCTTATATCAGAATGGCCTACTTTCTTCAATTTGAGCCTGAATTTTGCTGTAAGAAGCTCATGATCTGAGCCACAGTCAGCTCCAGGTCTTATTTTTATGGAGCTTTTCCATCTTTGGCTGCAAAGAATATAATCAATCTGATTTCAGTTTTTAGTTTACAATAAGCATTTGGATTCTTCATATGGTTTGTCATCCTGATATCTTATTTCTTTTATCTTTTTAACCCCTTTAAATGTATCAATGTCCCTTTGGAAGTGTGACATCTAGAATTGATATACAGAAGAGATTATCTTTGTGAGGACTCTTCCATTGATATCGCAGCCTGAAGACTTTGAAAGGTGTCAAAATAGAGGAATGCAGACCAAATTATTTCTGTTTTTCAGTTGATATATCTTCCTTTGAGTGGCTCTGCATGTAGAAAACGTTATACAGTTGAGGTATTATGTATTTACCAATGAAACATCATAGAAATCAAAATAAAATATATGTTCATGAGTGGTAGGGGAAAAATCTGGAAAAATAAGTTTTTAAACAACCTTTAAAAGTGATGAAGGAAAAATGAGGCAGTGCTAACAGGGCTACATGGTAAAAATGCTGCAATCTATTAATCTGAAGACAGCAATAAAAATATATACAATAAAGCTCCCAAAAGATGATCTGTGTATTCATAAATCTTTAAGTGTTTTATAAGCAATAATTTTCCAATTTAATACCCTTTAGCCTAATATCAATTGGCTTCAAAACATTTTCTATTTTCTTAGTTAGTTGTTGTCCCTGTGTTTACAGAATCAAAAAGTTAAACTAAAAGAACAAGAATAGACTAGCCCATCATTAAACTTGATGAAAGTAAAATGTATCACAAAAAAACTCCTTAACAATGCTTTGAAGGCATGCAGAATTCCTTATGCATGCCCCAAACACGTTTGGAATGATTCCCAGAATATAAGATACCAACTTTTCAAACACAACTATCTCTATGTGGTTTTGATTTGCCTTCAGTGTAGAAGAGATTTAACAAAAGAAGGAAGTTTCAAACATTAGGACAACAGCCCACAATAAGATGGATCTTGTGCTATGAATAATTTCGGCCAGCTGAAGAAATAGTGGCAGTTGACAGCTAATATGAAATTCATAGGAATAGTTACATGACACTTTAAAGAATATTAAATTGACTAAAAATGGATGAATAGGTGGTTGCTTAGGACCCCCCAATGATTACAACAGGCAGGGCAAAGAGGACAAAATAGATAGGATAATATAATTTCAAGTTTGTTGGATATGAAAAAGAAGAAATACTTTTGGAAATATTAACTTCTGCACATTATTTGACCTGCATGAAAATGCTTTCTTCACCCAGATGTTTACAATTCATAACTTCAGAGAAATTTAAAACTTTTAGAAAACTTTGTATGGCAAACCTAATTTATTGTGAATACAAATGTCTTCTATATCAGCTGAATAATTATGTGGGCAAACATGCATATGTGCTTGAGAGTTCTTCCCTTTAATGTATTTTAGAACATTTTTCTATGGGAAATATATTCAAGCATTGAATCGCCTGTTTAGATTTATTGTGAATGTAATTCAGATCAGAAAAGAAACTTTTAATTTTATCTTGGAATGAGAAAGGAGGAGTTTATTTCATATATAGTTACCTAGCCAAATTCAAAGATAGAGTGAAGGGTATAGATCCATTTCAATGGATTTTGGCTGGCTCAGTCGTTGGCTTATTGTGAGCTGAACAGATGTTCTCATTAACATTTTCCTCATGATGTTTTTAAAATAAAATTAACTGAACTTAGAAATCTAAAATTAGCACCACCTCACAGAACAAATCAGAACAAGTTTACTGAAGTACTCTATTTACAATGAGGGTGAGTTTACCCCCAGGGCTTGCTTTACTATTTTGTTTCAATTTTCATGTAATTTCATCCATCACTTTTCTTCAATCTTCCAAAGATGATGGATAAAACACAGAAAAAAATAGGACCAACTGTTCACAGATGCCTAAGGGAAAACATAATTTTGTTATAAATAATCCTTGGCACAAATTATGGAAATGCTATCTGAAAATTGTTTGTTGAATAGTTTATGAATAAGGGCTTTAGTTTAAAGTTGCAAATAAGGTGCAGCATTCTCCATCCCCCTAGAACTTGGAACTCATTCCCTGAGGAAACTGAACAGACAATACAGAAATAGAGGTTGCTTTAAGTTTGTATTCAAACAGAAGCCTCATGGAACCTTGCCGTTTTATTTATATGTACAGTATACACAGCAAAAAGAGCATGCACCAAAGATGACACATATTTAAGACTTATTTTTGTAAAATATCAGCAAAAAGTTGCAATGATTTATATAGAGAAAAAAATAACTATATTTGATAAATCATATTTGACAACATACTCTCTAGGGAAAGTAAGAAAGAAAGAGAGAGAGAGAGAG
>JANHZU010009120.1:0-30870 GCA_032468055.1 Acrochordus granulatus | reverse complement strand
TTCTCTCTCTTGAATGCCTTTCACTTAATTTACGCTGTTTACGCAGCGAGAGAGGAGAGCTCCGTTGGGAGATTTCCGACGTGAGCTGATCGCGCGGTGCTCATTGCAATCAGGATCTTAGGCAGAACGCACGCACGCGTGCTGCCGCCCATATGGAAATGGAGTAAACTGCGCGAGAGGAGAGTCGGCAGATTGCTGCGTTAGCAGAACTCTCGCACGGGGTTGCTGTCTGCAACAATGGAGTAAAGCATGAGGTAAGAGTCGGCCGAACTCTCGCGCGGAGTTGCCTGAACGAGAAATACAGAGCACGCTTACTGATGACGCACAAGGTTTGGCACGAAGTTTCCTCGTCTCATGAGTCATGGCTCGTCTAGCAGAATATTTTTTGATTAAATTTTTTCCTTGTCCTGCGAGTTTCTCGTCTTGTGAGTTACTCGTCTTGTGAAGTACCACTGTATATTATAATGATGACTGAAAATGTCTATTACTCTAAAGAGGCACTTATTCATACAGGATAAGACTATCTACAGCTACACTATGAGTAGTCGTGCCAATTATCTCCAGCAATATAAGCAATATGACCAACATACTACCTTTGAACTCCAAGATTGTAGCTTTTCACAAATAACAGGTTATTCTTTTTAATGTTCACAAGGATAGATAACCTTTCATTTCAACAGCAAGTTCTGGACATGGAACCATGCCAATAATATATAATGAAATGGCTAACTAAGATACAAACACATTATGCTGTTCCAAAAGCTCCTGTGCTGATTAGCAATGGCATGCATACAAACTGTCTGCCAGCCTTCCATCTAAAAATGATACATACTATGTGGCCAATTCTTTTATTCTAGCAGAATTGTGACAGTAAGTGCTCAGAAGGATCATCACACAATTCCAAATAATGAATCTGGACACAGAAGCAAAACTTCAAACAGCTGAAATCAGTGAGAAAATGAAGAGCAGAATGTATCTACAGGCAGACTCTGCTTGGGAAGCCTAGATTACATCTTATGATTTTACAAAAATCACAGTTAAGACTTAGCACAAAAACTGGGACTTTACCTTTTGTGAGATTTACATGCATGCCTGGTTCATCTTTTTTTAACTGAAGAACATGAAAGCAACAGACCTCTAGTTTTTATTTGATTCTAATCAGCTTTGGGAAAACTATCTAAAAGTCAGAGATTATTTAAGTTGTAGTACCTAACATCTGGAGACATTAGATAGGAGAAAAGTAAGACTAAAATTTGGACAGCATTCTGAACTGGATCACATAATATAAAGCCATTGCTCTCTTACTCATCCTTGTGTTTAGCTAAAAGGTAAAGGTTTCCCCTGTCAGTTGTGGCCAACTCTAGGGAGTGGTGCTCATCTCCAATTCACAACCGAGGAAGCCAGTGTTTGTCCAAAGACGCTTCCATAGTCATGTGTTCAGCATTTATTTATTTATTAAATTTATATGCCGCAGAAATCCAAAGACTCTCGGCAGCTAACAACAATAAAAACAATATATTAAAAACACTCAAAATAAACCCCATTAAAACAAAATAAAAAACCCAGCAGACTAGTGAGGTAGGCTAAAAAGATTTCATATATAAAAAGGGGGGTGAGGATGGCTAAGAATCCATCAGCCACCTCCATGCTGATAATGACTATACACGAGGCACACGGAATGCTGTTTCCTTTCCCTCCAAAGGTGGTACCCATTTATCTACCTGCATTTTGACATGCTTTCAAATTGGTAGGTTGACAGGAGCTAGGGAGATAACAGAAGCTCACCCCGTTATGCATCAGCTCTTGGGTCTCAAACTTGAGACACCAACCTGCCAGCCGACAAGGCCAGTGTCTTAACTAAGCCTTAAACGCACCTTTCTCTGTTTAGGACATGGTAAAAATTCATAGAATATACAGGTACTAAAGACTGACCATCTCTAGGACATTAAACCATTGTTTCTGAACAACAAAACAGAGCGCTTCAGGCTCTGGAACCTACAATAAAAAGAACAGGAACAGATATATTCTCAATCATCAGAACTGGAGTTGAAGGAAAGTGTTATCTCTGTGGTGTCAAATTCTTCAACTATGGGGTAAGATTTCTTCGGTCTTATGCTCTACTTTCTAGGAGAATCAATGACTTTCTAATGGCTCCATTTTGAGGAGACAAAGGAAAAACGGTTTAAAATGATCAGCAGTTGCACACCAACTAATCAGTGTGTTAGCCAAGGAGGCCGCAAAGTACAGCCAGGGTAGCAACTTAGTGGACCAGGGACAAGGTCTTATACTCCATCAGAAGGATGGCAGTGAGAAATCTAGTGCCACTAGACATGAAAGTATGTTGGAGGGGATGAGCTCCAAGGAAAGGATTAGGGATGCATTAACTGGTCTCCTGTTGGCCAGAAAGGTAGGTGAGAGACAAAAGAAAGGATTATATCAGTTAGCCTATCAACTCCCACAAGGAACAGAAGATCCAGCCCTCTTACCTCCCCCAGATACTTTTCCCAAAGAAGAAATATTATCTTAAACAATGGCAGGGGATAGAACTACTGCTCCTTCCATAAGGTCAGTTCTATTCATCCCATCACCTGCTGACTCATAAAACAAGAGAGGGCTGAAGGAACAAGGAGAAAGCAACTGCACACTTTGGGTCTCCAACCTCAGGTGCCCAAAGAAAACACATTATTTCCTTGAGCAGAGGTAGCAAGGTATTAACTACACCTGTATTCCATTACATGATGCGTTTATAACAGATAGAGGGTGAGCTATCAAATAATGATTTCACACAGTTCACAGCTCTTGGACTCTATCAGGACTGATCACAAAGGTCCTTCATGCTATGTCCAACTACTATACATTTCTCTAAATGTTATATGAAAACTATTTTGAATATCAAAGCATTTCCACATAGTTGTGCCTCAGTTGCTACTGCAGAACTAATCTTCATCCATATAACATAAAAAATAAAAGGTAATTTTCTAGATAGCCTTTGAAATGGTAAGAGAACACTATTCAGTAAACAAAAAAAAGCAAGCATAAAGCTGGTGGGAAGTGTTTGGATGAGAGCTTTGAGTTCTTTTTTACACTGTTCTGAGGACTTTCATGTGGCTGTACATCACCAACAGATTGTATGAAATGTCTAGTGTTCCGAATTGAACAGATGGATAGTTTAATTGCACAGAATTATCCGAAGTATATCAATACCACAATTGCCAAGAAGAAAATTATTACAAAATTTAAATAACAATGACCAATAAGGAAAGGCAAAAGAATCAGCAGGAAGGTGGCCTTTTATTTCTTAAAGGATAGGGCTAAACAAAGTGAAACTGGACAAACCTGGTTACAGACAACAGAACTTAATTGCTTTTTGGTAGGGATATTATATTAATATATGGCTGCAATCGTAAGCAAACACCTAAGAAATAGGCCAACATGAGTTCAGTGAAAATCCTTTGAAGTTAATCCACATAGATGGGATAGGAAAAGTTCAGAACATGCAAACTTCAGGGCACAAGTATAATCACAAGGTGTATTAATTATCACTCCCCAAACTAACGTTAAAACAGGTAACATTTCTCAAAGGTCACTCAATCATCAAAAACATGTTCAGGAAGGATGGAGAAAATTCTTGAAGAGAAATAGGAAAAGAATTCTCCTGGCTACAACTACAGAGAGTTGAAATTCAACAATAAATGCATAGCCATCGCCCATGCTCACTGTATCTATTGGAGTTTTGGTTTAGCCATATCTGGGAGGCCTGCATGAATATAAATTTAATTTTTAGAATCTTGCTGGCCAGGTTTTTTTTTTGGTAATAACTTTTTTTAAAAAAATGTAGGTAAGATTTCAATAGCAGTGGGAGGAACTGTCAATTCATCAAAAGTACAGCTTGTTCTGATCCTGCAGCTCACTCTACAAAATCAATAAGTGCTTTCATAACAATAGGAGGTAAACAGTAGATGTACACAGCTGACAATTTGCCAAGATAATTCATTATAATTTTCATATACCTGTTTAATAAGATGATCAACAGCATTGCTCTGCCAAACACACACTTAATTCATATTTCTGCCTCTGAGAAATATAAAAATGTAGAAGAGCAATAAGCCAGCTCACACCCTTTCGCAGAGCAATAAAGGTAGTCCTCAACTTACAACTGTTTGTTCAGCAACCATTTGAAATTACAACAGCACTGAACAAAGGGAGCTATGACCCCTGACTTTAATGACCACTACAGCACCTCTGTGGTCATATGATCAAAATTTGGGCACTTGGCAGTGTGTGCCCACCTTTACTCTGGGAGCGCTGCAACTGCCACCCACATGCCTATCTCTCACCCCCATCTCAGCAGTCTACTTGGCCCACCAGCGTGTGCAAAGCTGCCACAGTCCTGGCGGCCTCGGCTTGCTCCTAGGCTACTTCTCTTCATCCCATCACACCTGGGAATAGGATCTTTCTAGCCTTCAGAATAATCACCTTTCACTAGTAGAAAGCTAGCTTTATTTCAGAACTGCAGAAAAAGGCAAATGTAAGTTGACCTGGGTGTGGTGGGGCAGGGAGAGAACCTGGGCATCCTGGACATGATGTAGGGGAGATTTAGGCTTCCTGAGCATGGTGGAGCAAGGAGAAGGCCTGGGCCTGCCAGCCCATGTCAGGTTTTCACATGCTGTTGGGCCCTGTAGCAGGCTGAGGCCTCCTGGTCCTCAGCAGGTTTCTGCATGCCAGTGGATGCCAAGTCTTCCAGTGACTCTCCCATCCCCTGAGGCACCCCCGCGCAATTGCTTAAATTTCAATTTAATAACTGGCTCCAGGATTGTAGTCATGAATGAAATGGTCCAATGGGCATCTCACTTAATGACTGGTTCACTCAATAACCAAGATAGCTTACCAAGAAATTATATAGACATTCAGCCTATGCAGCATTTCAGATTGTATCTCCAAAAAAGTGCTTTAGAACCCATCAAATCATCTGTTGCAGCAACTGCTATAAGATCCTGAGAAAAGACAGGATTTCTTTTAGGTATTGCAAATAGTGTTACAATCATACTCCCAAACACACCAAACCATGGTTTAAGACTGAAATGGTTTAAATTTAAATTTAGTCTTAAAGCATGGTTTAAGACTAAAGCAGAGCATATCCCAATTAGAATTTATGGCTTGTTAAAACGGTCCTCTAAATATGTCCATCATCACCTGCCTGTGTTTGTACATCAAAGCCCTTGTATTTACTCTGAAATATCCTTTGCTTTAATCAATGAGACTTAATAAGCATTTCCAGGCCAACTTGCGTCAATTATTTTTTCCAAGCATCTCTCACATAATTCTTCAGATTTTAATCTTCTATTTCCTCTTAGAATCATCACTGCTAACTGAATAAAGGTCATCTCAAATGAAATAACCTGCTTTCTCATCATTTTGTTGGGGGAACAAGCATTCCACAGATAACTCCAATAAAAGAAACAGGTCAACTTGAAACAGAATTGTTTTTTTAAGGCTTGAGCACACACTTTCCTTCTATTGCAAAGACTAGATTATTCTCATTCTTCCCCCAACATACCTTCAGGAATCTCATTTAATCAAGTGAATTACCTCTTGCCACAGTTTTAAAATCAATGCTTGCAGCTACAAAAAGGCAAGCAAAGTATAAAAATAAATGTATGCTCAAGCTCTCAAGAGGCAGATATTTTAAGCAAGATTTAAATGGGCCAGTTTAAAACATCACAACTATACAGGAGGAAGCTAAATTAAAACAGAACAGGACATCTAAAGCTTTAACTTGTATACAGAAAAAATGTTGGTAGCTAAAATTAGTATTTTTATAATAACAAACATAACATTATTCACCTCAGATAAAATCACCTGCAACCAAACTTCTATACATTCTGCTGTGAATCTTAAGACATGAAGCGTATCTACATCCTAATATTCTATTCATATTTTTGCATATCTATCTTCTCTTTCCACTCCTATCAGCCAACTCTCCATTTATCATCCTCTAAACACACAAAAAGAGATCAAATAAAAATCTTTTCATACACAATCCAAACATGGAATAGCGACTAACTAGTAAAGAAAAAGGCTGTAACCACAAACAGCATCTTAATTTTCTATCATAGCAAACAAGGTTAGATAAAGATTATTTAGAACACTCAAATACCTCTAGAGACAGTTTGTATATCAGGCCACAGTACTAATATTATATACAACATTTATAAAACATATTTTCCACCAAAGTCGCCCAAGGGGATATGTTACAGTTCCTCTGAAACAAAACTTCATAATGACCACATTGAAGAAATTAGAACCAAAGCCACCAGCAACTGTTAAGCATTCGAACCCAGAACATCTCACAATGAAGCAGTTTTCTTCAGCCCCCATCATCTCCAACTACTGTAATTAAACTTCTGAAGGACCCCAGTTTGAAAAGGCTGTTACAGTACCAAAACATTCCGAATTGTTGCAGTTCTTTCAAAGAATGACCCAATACTGGTAGTTCTTGACTTACAAATTTGTTTAGTGACCAGAGTTACAATGGCACTGAAAGAAGTGACTCGCAGGCAGTCCTCACACTTCTCACCAGCAGAGCATCCCTATGGTCACATGGTTGAAATTCAGATGCTTGGAAACCTATATATATTTACAATGGTTGCACTGTCCTGGGGTCATGTGATTGCCATTTGTGACCCCTCCAGCTGGCTTCTGACAGATAAAATCAACGGGGGAAATCAGATTTGCTAAACAACCAAGATTCACTTAACAACTGCAGTGATTTGCTTAACAACCATTTGTGCATGATTCATTTAACAACCATCTTGCTTAGCAACAGAAATTCTGCTCCAGCTATACTTATTATTCTACCTAGAACTTAAAAAAATGAGATGATCAAGACTTGACAGGATAAAACAGAAGATCAGCTGGCAGGCTGCAGTCAGCATTGTGGATCTTAAGAAATTAAGCTGAATATCTAAAAAATTATGTTTTTCCATCTTTTAATATGCAGTGATTTTCACCCATGAGGAAACACACATTTAATCCCAGATTCAGTTAATCTAAACTATAGTAGGTGGAGAGTTTGTCCACGGAGTGTAAATAAAGCTTGTTCAGATAAATGAACCACAGGTTACATAACAAGTCTTGGCAGTTTCTGACATCCAGCAGAATTTTTAATTCCTTATACCTGCATTTTTATTTTGCCCCAGAACACTATTACAAACTAATACACAGCATTTTGTAAATAAGAACTAAAGGTCAAAGGTAGGAATCTCCCCTTTCAGTCCTGTCCATCTCTGGGGACCATGCTCATCTCCGTTTTATAGCCAAAGAGCCAGGGTTGTCGGAAGACACTTCCATGGTTATGAAATGAGAGAACTAATTTCTCTAAAAAACAGCAATGCTTAACGTTTCACATATTTATACAAAGGGTTTGTGTATGTGTGTGCACATGCCTTGAAACAGCTTTTCCTCACTTCTCAGATGCCCCAACAAACAGGCGGCCTGCGCTTTCTCCTAAAGTTCAAGAAATAACTTTTCCAACCTGCTTCCCCGATTGCAAATTCGGAGGGGGTGTGTACAAGTATATTCACAGACAGTACAACTGTTCCACATGTTGGCACGCAAGGAAAGCCTCTGCAGACAACCTTCACACCTTAGCCAGTGTCTGAAGAAATTACTCGGTACAAAACAAGTTCCGAAGGCCAACCAGGCCCTATTTTCTAACAGATCACCCGCACCGACTTTTTCTTCAGAGTTTTTCCCTGCTCACGTTTCTAACCTAATTATTAACAGACTGGAAAACGTAGACAAAAAGATCAGGACGGAGGACTTCCCGATCCATTCTTGGAAATCTTCCAAAGCTTGACAAAGTAACATGGAAAAAGATAAAACCGCAGACGCCGCTGTTGAATCAGGGAGGGTGATCCCATCTTTTCTCAAGTCCCCACCCTCCGAAGCTTGATTTTCCCAATTCACCCAGTAGTAGTAACCCCTTCTCCATTACAATGCTCATGGGTTAATTATTCCATCCGGAAGACCCGCCCGAGTACGAGAGCGGATCTCCCTCCTCATTTTCCCGTCCTTGAACCTCAGAGACTTCGGTAACCCCAGAAAGTCGAGCGGCAACGGCTGATTCACACGCTCCTGCGGGCACAAAACACGCCTCCCATTCATTTCTCACCCACCTGCATAGAAACGGATGAGGCAGCCGGTCTCCGAGTCCATGCCCTCCTCCTGCACCCGCCACGGGTCCCGGAAGCCCAGCTGCGAGAGGTAGTCGAGTTGAATCTGCAGGGGTTTCTCGTGCGAGGCCAGCCGGCGGGCGGTCTCTCCGTGGAGCTGGACGTACAAGGCCGGCGGCTGCTGCGGAGGGGCGGCTGCCCCGGCGGGAGAGGAACTTCCCCGCAAAGCCTTCCCCTTGCCCGGGGACCCTCCCGAAGCTCTTCCGAGCTGCGGTTCCGGGCCGTGCACCGAGAGCGGGTCGCCGGGCCGGCGCGGCTGGCTCCGGGCCGGCCCCGATCCTGCCCCTTCTTCCTTCGCCGCGGCCGGCGGAGCACGATCCACTTCCGATTCTTCCGAGGACGACGAGGAGCCCCCGCCCCCGCTAAAGGGATCCATGCGCTCGGAGGCGCTCTCGGCGCTGGGGCTGAAGCTCTCCGTGTCCGAGCCCCCCAGGAGGGACGGGCAAGAGAGCGGCGGGCCGGACAGGTAGAGCTCGGGGCGGGGCGGCGGAAAGGCCAGCGCGGGGCTGCGGTCGGAGGGCGAAAGGCTTGGCTGCCCGCTCGCCCGGCCGCGCTCCGCGCCGCTGAGCGCCAGGCGCCTGGGCCGAGCAGCCGCCGCCTCTCCCGCTCCCCAGCCTCTGAGGGCCCCCCGACGGCTTCGGGGCCTTCGCCGGGCTGGGGTTGGGATCAAACTCCCCGCTGGAGCGGTCGGAGCCTCCACGGGCTCGGCCAGCGCCGCCTCTCTTCCGCCGAGAGAAGCCGAGGGTCGCAGGACCACCTCAGCCGCCCGCTCCTCTTCTTCCGCGGGCATTGGAGCCTCGGCCTTCCCCCAAACCCGGACGGCGCTGCTGCCTCCTCCGCGGTGTCCGAGCTGCAGCAGCCGAAGCGCCACTTCGGCGGCGGTGGTCTCCAGGTGGCAGAGCACGGGGAGCAGGGAGCAGCCGCTTCCGCCGCTGCCCCGCTGCTGCTGCTGGTAGTAATAGCAGACATGGACGCATCCTCGCTGTAGGTCCCGCCGCACCCAGTCTCGCTCCGGCGCCTGGAGAGGCTGAAGCTGCCGAGGCGGCTTGGGCAGCAAAAGCAGCGTCTTCCGATCTAAGCTGCGGGTGCCCAGCGCGGCGGCAGCGGCAATCGGAGCGGCGGGGGAAGACGCCGCCGAGAGATTCCTCTTCAGCCTGCCTCGCCGCAACAGGAGGGAGTTGGCGGCGCCGCCGGCGGGAATCGCCGCCGCCGCCGGAGTCCCGTTGGCCGCCAGCGCCAGCGAAGCGCCGCAGCCAGCGGCCGCGGCCCCTCGTTTCCTTCGCCGATGGTGGCCGCCGGCTACCCCTGTTGTTCTCGCGGCTCCCGCGACTGCCGCCGTCCCCTCGCCGGCCTCCAACGGGCTGAGTCCGCCGATGCCGGGAGCCGCCTGGCCCGAGTCGCTCGGCCGCTGCCCCGCGCCGATCGCCGGGGCCGGCGCTTCCCTGCTTCCGAGTTGTGGCTGCTGCGCAGCTTCCATCGCGGAACGCCCGGGAGAGCCGCGTTCCGAAGGGGGGAGGGGCGCGGGATTATGTGGCCACGGAGAACATTCCGCCGGAGTCCCGGCGTTCCATTCAGCTCAGCCTCGCCGCCGCGCAGCTGCCGCCGTTGTCGCGAGCGCCATTAGGGACTGGAGAAGGGACGGGACCAGCGGCAGCAGGCGGCAGCCGCCGCCGCCTCCTCCCTCCCACCCGGCGTGGCCTCTCTCCTCTCCTCTCCCGCCTCTCTTCCCGAGGCCCCTTATGAATATTAATTAAAGCAGGCCTCATACGAAGGGGGCAGTTTCTCTGGTTCGCTCGCTCGCTCTCCCTACTAAGCAACGCCGTTCGAGCGCCTTCTTAATATTCATGAGGAGTGACGACATCCCTCGTGAGTTCGGGAAAGGCGGGGCTCCAGTGATAAACAAAACGTGATAATTTGCGCCCCGGATGAGCAGTGGGAGAAAGCGATCTGTTGAAGAGGTTGCTGGGAAGCGTAGTTCTGAGCTTCCGCTCTGCTTCGGGAGACCTCCCAATGCAGACTACATGTCCCTTAAGCCATCGCGTCCCCTCCATTGGGCGGGAGAGAAGCGGCGACTCCCCGTGTTTGTCTCCCAGTTTAGCCGCTCGCTCTCTTCTGGGATCGCGGCGTCCCGCAAGCGTAGCGTGGTTGCTTTATGGCGTCCTTTGTCTTTTCTCATCCTTGCTTCCCTTGATCTTTACAGTAATTCCGTCATTGTTGGGGCTTTCACGGCTTCAAATATTTGCAGGTGGTATTATTTGCAAAGCGGCTGCCAAAACTAACCTGCTGAACGGGAGCAGATTTTGCGCGGATCTCCAGACACGTGTGCTTCGCTAGCACGCGTTGAACCCGCTGCTCGCGCAGAGGCCGTTTTATTCCGGCTTGGATTCACTTCTGCTTGAGACGCGCTACGTGAACCTTCGTGGTCGAAGCGCCCGAATCCGAGCGCGGGATGTAAAATTCTGCTGAGGAAACGGGCTTCGGATCCCTCAGCGGGCAAGCCGGCCGCGCTTCGTTGGGCCTTTCCGCAATTTTTTTCTCCCGTTGGCAGATGGGCTTCGAGCTGAAGACATCTGCATAGAGCACAAAATTTCTGTTTTACTTGACATGCACGTGGGGGGGCACCACTGTGCAAGAATAATAGCTATCTTTGTAGGGTATGTGAGGAACTTATGGTTGAGGTTGAGCTTCGGCAACATATTAAGACATTAAAATTTTATTCAGTTTTCTCCTGGCATTTACATTACATTTCTCAGGTAGACCTTCCCTCCATAGTAGATTCTCCCTCAATGGTCTAAAAATTAATGTATCATCCTGAAGATATATGTATGAAAAGATTCCCTTAAGAGGAAGAGATGGAGGGCTATTTCTTTACAATGTAGTAAACAATAATATGCTTGGTTTTGGTTTAGCCTGCTGTGGGTTTGGGGGGACTCCAGGAGAGAGTGTAGGACAGGAAGGCCTGGTGCACTGAGATCCATGGGGTTGCGAAGAGTCAGACATGACTGAGCGACTGACCAACAACAAAACGAACCAAGACGTAAGGTTTATGAACCAAGGTTGTATGATTTAACATCTTATATAAATCACTTGTGATTTATTTTGCTGTGGTTGATCAGTCAGTCAGCCAGATGTTGAGACTGGATTTTCATTTTTGTCCCTTATCGAGTCCTTACCAAGGAGCTGGGACAGGCAGATTTTTTTTAATATTAAACGTATTGTCATAGGATGTGAGCTGTTCCAAGTAAATCTGCCTTTTGCAATTAAATGATAGTGAGTTTGGACTTTAAGATCTTCACTTTTATGATGTATTCGCTATGAATCTTGACTTCAGTGTGCTTGTCAGCTTAAAGAATGTCCGGGATTTGTAATGATCTAGACTCTTGATGTTATTTCCATAGGACATCTTGATTCCTTCAGTTTTTACTGTTTTTTCCGTTGATGTTAAGTGTGGCATATTTGTCCAATCCAAACTCCATTGCAGTATATTGGCTATATATACAGACAGCGTTAAGCAGGGATTCTATTTCAGATGGAGTTTTTCCATGCAGCTTCAGATAATGTAAAGGAGGTAGGATGGCCTGGCAGATGACTTTTTGATGACTTGTACAGTATTGTTGATAGAGGAATCAATGCAGTGACAAACAATATTGATAATAGTGAGTCTCCTTGAAAGATGCCTCTCTTGATATTAACTCTCCAGTCTATCACCATTCATTAGCAACTGAGTCCTCCATTGTTGCAACTGATCTTTGCACATTTCTGATATTTGTACTATATTATTATTGCAGTTAGTTGCATAGTCATCCAGATGTTTAGACTAGGTTATTATTATTTAAACTTTTGTGCCATCTGGCCTTCAATGACTCTGCGTGCTCACAACAATCAAAGGAATTACATAACATCAATAAAACTTTAAAGATAAAAGATGGCAAACACAATGACATGAATGGTCCCACTTTCCATCACTAAGACCTGGGGAAAAAGCCAGGTCTTCCAGCTCTCCTAAACAACAGCAGAATAGGGACTATCCAGATCTCAAGAGGAACTTCGTTCCAGAGCAGATGTTGCTAGAGAGAAGGTGTACGTCTGAGGTCTGGATAGACGTTTTGAATTGAAACCCAGAGCATGCCAACACTGCAGATAATTCTGCCATGATTAAAGCAAGAATGACAATGTTGTTGTGGGGAAAATGGGAGGAGAAAGAAGGAGTATTAGAAACATTCACCGCCTCGAGTTGGTCATAAAAAAAGGCAGAATATTAAATAAATCAAACAAACAAATGACAGGAGAAATATATGAACCAAGTAATAATTATAGACATAACATAAGAAAGCAACTGACAAGGATGGAATATTGACACTGCTTCCATTGAATAATGTATGTGATGCCGGGTCATGAAAAAATAAGCCTAAGAAAGTACCAGCAAATATCTGCATATGCATCACATTTGTGCTGAACACAGAACTGGTTCTGGAGTGCAGCCCTGTCTTATTCCTAGTCTTTGTTTTGACCCCTGATTAATTTGCTAAAAGTGCCTCTTGAAGAAGAGGGAATTGTTCATCTCTTCCTCCAGAGGAAGCCTAAAGAGTTTGCTCTTCAGTGATTGATTAATAACTGCAGCTTTTGCCTGTGGTTGTGCATCTTCCCTCCCACAGGCTCTCCTTCTGTAAAGGGCTGCAATGAAACCTTGTGCCAAATGCTTGTTCAGAAATGCTACATTTTGTCCTAAAGTGAATGATATTGGCAACAAGCTAGAAACATCATCATTGGAGGAGACAGAAAATAACTTTTCCTCCAACAAGCATTCTAAATATGTTTTCAGTCACTAAAACATGACTGGCTGACTTAATGCAAAGGTTGGCTGCAGGACTGAAGGCACTCAGTTGTATAAGAAGGAGCAATGCTGTTCAAATCATAGGCAACTCAGGTTTTCTGCCAAGGGGAGAAACAAGAAGCAAAAGATTCTAATATCCCTTCCAGTTTTCTATTTTAACTATTGGAGTTGAAAGCTTTAATCAGCAGTTACTAATCTAAAGCTGCAGTTCATTAATCAGAGCTAGTCAGTTTTAATCAGTGAAGATGGGAATTAAGAGCAACTGTTTATAACGCTGTTCACATTTCTTAGCACAAGATGGGGTTTTGGTTTTTAATTGAAACTTTCACTTTGCACAACTAATGGTAATTTATTTAGCAAAGAAAGTTTATCTCAGAGAAATATTTAAGTTCGATACATTCAAATAATGTATTTTGTGCCTTTTTTTAATTCCATGTACGGTAACAGTCCCATCAGAAGAAAACTTGGCTATACTGTAGTTGTATTTGCACAAAGTGCTAAATCAGATCTGTAACAGCCGTATCTTGTAATCTAATCCCAGAAATGCAGTCATTTCCAAGTAACAGAAGTTTTATCTCCCAATAGCTAAGGTTAGTTGTTGTACCCTGTTAACCATGGTTCATCATGCCATTTGAAAGTAAAGAAGAAAAGTCAGCTATTTGCCAAACCAGTGCTGTAACTGTGCAAATTCTGTACACATTAGAAAGGTACAAACATACTCAACTCAAAGATGGCAGATCCTGGAATCACAGTTAAAAGCAGAGATTCAGTTCTGAGTAAGGTAAGGTCTGGAAGGAAAGCATTGTATATTTTTCTTCTCAACTTCTCTCCTCATTCAATTATTCCTTAAGCAGTGCAGTTCTCCCTTTCATCATCCTTTGAAACAATATAGCTCCTATCTCCAAGTTTGGTTGATTTCCTCATTTTACAACATTAGAGAAAGATCTAGCTATTTCTGGGTTCTTAAATAAACAACATCACTCATTTAAGCTTTGATTTGTAGCAAAATTGCAAAAAAAATTGCAAACTTTCTTAAAAAGGCAACTGGACTTTTATTATTAGATGTTACAGGGAAGCATTTCAACTCCTATCCAGGAGTCTTTCTCAATCCCATGAAAAAGGAAAAATGATAAGGAATATGTACATTTCTCAAAAGGGGCAGGAAACAGTGAAACAGGATACATTGAGTTCTCACATGTTAAAACAAGGTTAGCAGTAAAGATTCTGAAATAAAACAGCTGTATGGCTTTAGCTTAATCATTTCAGGGTTTGCTGAAAGGTTGTTTTCCTGCAAATGTTTTAAAGCCAAACTGTAAACAGACAATTGAAATCTTGTCCCCCCCCATTGATGGAAGGATTTAGTGTTTGTATATTTGTAGATTCTTTTATTCCTCTTGAAAACCAGTTGGTTTCTTTATCAACAATTTAGAATTTGCAGTCATGAAGAGAATGTCCATGGTCTTTAAGATGTAAATCAACTGCAGATGTTTCAATAAAAGTATGCTGTTGAAATCTTTTATATAGAGCTTGGTTGGTCACCCCAATGTAAAATTCTGAAGAAGCCTCATTACATTGACTGGCATAAATGACATCTGTCTCTTTGTGCTTGGGAATCTTATCTTTAGGATGTACCAATTTATGTTTTAAGTGTATTCATTGGTTTGAATTGAACTTAAATGTTATATTTATTGAAAATTCTACTGAGTTTCTCTGATACTCCAGCAACATATGGAATGGTCACATTGCTGTGTTTTAAGATTTTCTTAAGCTCATCAAGCAGATGAGGAAACATTAGTTTTTTTGTGGCTTTGACAAAGGATCAGTTTGGATAGCCACAATTATTGATAACTTTTTTGATATGCAAATTTTCTTTGGCATGCTTTGTTCAAGAATGGAGGCAAAAACAATTTGGGTTTGGATAAATTCTCTAGTCTGTAAATCCTCCTGTCTGATTTCAAAATGGGCCAGAGAGAGCTATTAAAGTGGCCTTCTTGTTTATTTAGAAACCTTCCTTCTCTAAATTGCTAGTAATCTCTGTGAACCTTGTTTCAGCAGCCTTTGGAAATGGGTCTTGTTTATGTGGGGGGTTACAGGGGACCTGGTGATCTCTATTTAGACACTAACATGTGTCCAACATTGACTGTGATGGCTTGGTTAACTTCTGGAACCAAAACCTTTCAGTCAGAAGTCTGTGAGGCAGATAGGGCTGCAATTAAAGTTTGCTTGCCTAAAGGGAAAGTGTTTAATTTCAGCTCCAGTATCTAACAGAGCTGTTTAGGACCATGGCAGGCTAAAACAGAAAAGTTGTTCCTCATATCTTTAGGGTCTTTAAAAAAGTTTCCCCAATACTGCCAATCAAGGCCCATGTGGTTATCTACATAGCAGTGGGGCAGCCCTAGAAATTTACTAAAAGAGAGTCTGAGATTGCGGTTTCCTCAGTTTCAGAAACAGAAATCTCAGTTTCCTTTTCTGCATTTGCAGAGTCTTCGGATTTCGGTGGCATATAAATTTAATAAATAATAAATTTACAGTTAGGACTGAAGCCTCTTTTAGCGCTCTGGATAATTTTTCCAGTTTGTTGGTTTGTTTGTTTTATCAAATTCCTGCCTGACCAGTGAGAAAGACTGCTCTCTCTCCTTCATTCCCTTCACTCTCCCCACATTTTACTCCTCTAATCCATGCCTGCCTTGCTGATTTCTTTCTCACTGCTCCACCTGCTCCTTCAAGCTCCTAGTAGGAGCCCCTCCCATTTCTCTATGTTTTCTCCTAAATCTCTTAGCTTTTGCCCCATTTGCACACACTCATCTCCTTTCCCTACTTTCTGCCCCTGGTTGCTCCACAAACTTCTATTCCTATGGTCTCTTCCTCTTTCCCATCTTTCTTTTATTACTTGTACCTTCTCCATATTCTTTACTTTGCTTTCCTCCCCAACACTTCCAACAGCTTTTCCTGCTTCTCACAAATCTGTTTTCCAATGTAGCTAAGTCTAATGGGTAAGCTGCATCCACTTGCCCAGTCCAAGAACTCTCAGGATGCTGCAGCTCACCCAGCACATCTTTAAAAGACTGATAGCTCCAAGGGTGCTGCATGATGTCCCCCATAGTTTGCTCCTCATCCCTATTATTAGGGCTCTCTGTTCCAGCTATGAACTGGTACCACAAATAGCAATGGCAGAATTCTAAAGGATCCTCTTTCCCCTGCCAATCCCGAATGGATTTAAGCTGTAATTGGATGTTAGTCATTAGGTCCTGCACCATGTTTTGGAGCCCCTGTAAGGCACTGGCAGTCACCAGAATTGGGGGGATTAGGATTTCACTGGTAGGTTTGCCATTTGGTGCAGATTTCAAGGTATGATCTGCTCAATCTCTTGGTCAGACAAATTGTACTGGAGGCTGAGCTGATGTAGCCCCTAGGCCCATTTGAGGGGGTCAAAGCTTAAGGCCCCCAAATCTATAATAATCTGTTTCAGCTCTCCTCTTGATAAAGGAGTATGAGTGAGTACTTGCTCCCATTCTTCCCATTGCTGGTTATGGGCATTTATGTGCCTTGTTTGTGCTCGGATTTCCGCTACCGCTATTGAAGCCCCAGGGAGCATGTTGCTTAATTCCTCCAAGGTTCTTCCCATCAAAGAGAAAGTCTGGGGTAATCTGAGCCTGTTAAACAGGCAATTTGGTAGGATTGTTGTCTTATT
Organism: Acrochordus granulatus; assembly: GCA_032468055.1. NCBI lineage: Eukaryota > Metazoa > Chordata > Lepidosauria > Squamata > Acrochordidae > Acrochordus > Acrochordus granulatus. The sequence continues at coordinate 14,111 of JANHZU010009120.1, read as the reverse complement.
CATCTGCACATTTCCCCTACTTTACTACATTCTACACAAGCTGGGTGTTTTATTCCTAGCAGCGGTCTACACAAGGTCCTTTAAAGCTTCAATTTTTCATTCTTGCACAGCATGTGTTTGCTGCCATTCTTCTTCCCTTCCTAAACTGTCCTTCAATTGAGCCAAGATCCCTTTTAATTCAACCATTTGGCTTTTTTGCAGCTGATAATCAGCCTGCAAACCATGGTGGTTATTTCTGAGTTTTAAAAAAGAGTGTTCTGACTGCAACTGCTTGAGGAGCTGATCCATTTGAGTCAACCCATCTCCCAATACAACAGCTACTACTCCAGGTAAATCTTTCTGGTTCTTTCCTCCTCTTAATTTATACACTTCCCAAATTCTCTCTTAACATCTCTCCCTGAATACACTGACTCCATTTTCTCCTGCAAATCATAAACAGGCAATCCCAACTTTTTAACAAGTTTCTCCATTACTTCACAATAAACCAAACACGTTTCCCCATCCTTAGGATTCTCCAGTGGAGCTGTCCTCTGGGAGTCAGGTGTGGAAACAAAGCACCCTTTATATATAAAAACATTAAATTCTTCCATCAGTAGGAGGGACAAGATTTCAATTGTCTCCTATTTACAGTTCAGCTTTAAAACATTTGCAAGAAAAACACCTTTCAGCAAATCTGAAGTGATTAAGCTGCAATCATAAAGCTATCTTCTCTCAGAATCTTTACTGCTAACCTTCTGTTTTAGTTTGTTATGTGAGAACTCAGTGCATACGGTTTCGCTGTTCCCTGCTCCTTTTGAAAAATGTATACATTCCTTACCATTTTTCCTTTTTCATATGGGATTGAGAAAGACTCCTGGATATGAGTTGAAACATTTCCCTGTAACATCTAATAATCAAAGTCCAGTTGCTTTTTTAAGAAAGTTTGCAAAACTTTTTTTGCAATTTTACCACAGAACATGACCTGGATTAATGAAAATATACATAGACATTCAAGGTGTGATGTTGGGGAAGACTTCTGCATATTTCTTGGACAAAAAAGCCAGTAATGGAATGTATATATATATTGCTGGAAAGCAAAATCACAAAATGCTGCCTTATTTCAGCCATGTGATCAAACTCACTGAAAAAGGCTATTATGCTTGGAATGGTCAGCAATAAAAGGAAAGAAGCCTGCCAAAAATATGGTGGTTAGATACCATCAAAGCCGACACCAGCCAGAGCATAAAACAAATGAAAAAAAGCCTATACAAAATCAGAAAATGCGGAGACAGCTGGTCCACAAATTCACTGAACTGGACACAATTGAACAGATAACATTACGATCATCATCAAGAAAATACCAACACCAGTTGGAGCTATAGACTGAACAAAAGCTACTGTATATTAAAGAACATTCTTCTAATTCATTAAAATTAATCTAAAGATAATAGTCTAGTGCTACTTTTAATTTGGATGCAGTTTGGATTTAGAGACAGGCAAAATTTTGATCTATTGAATTTAGAAATACATCTTGGCCATCTTGGATCTCTCAATATCATTCCATATTCTTACAAAAATATATATTTTTTAAACTATGTAAATGCAAATCCAATGGAAACCATTCTTATGTCTGTCGTGTGTTTGTTGTTTTGAACACAGTTCGGAATATAGCAGATTACAGCTGGTTGTCAGTAAGCTGGCCCAGTAGAAAGTGCTGGTTTATGCCTAGTGTTGGGTGGCACGAGGTTGTCTTCAGGACTGTCTTTCCCAAGCGGTTCTGCCTGCCCTGTAAGAGCACTGAGAGAGCTGTTTCCTTAAAGGTCTGCTACTGTGAGAAATAATAAGAATTTGGCCCAGAAGGCAGACCTTCTCGGTGGTTGCCCCAGCCCTATGGAACAAGCTTTCCAGAAGACTGTGAAGACTTTTCATCCCCATAAAGTATCTGATTTGAGATAATGGGAACTGGGCTGCCGTGGTAGCTATCAACTGAGGGATTGTTATTTTATGTTTTATTCTCAACTCCCTAAAGTCAATTGACTGGGGTGCTGTAAAGTTTGTGCGAGTAAATAAACATTCTCTCATTTGTCTGAATGTTTCCAGAATGTGGTAGTGGCAGACTGTTTGACTTCATGGCATACTGGTTTCCTCAGGGCTTATACTGTCCGCCTTCGATGCAACATGAAGCATGGGAGAAGTTCTCTAAGTATGGGGACTGACTCATCAAGGCATCTGATGTCTTCTTTAAAAAAAATAACGTCAGCAACGATGGAAGAGCCGAACTATTGTCTGGATTGTTAAGAACTTGCATGTAAGCAACCAGTTGAGTCTCAGTCAAACTTACAGAGGCTTTCTTGGTCGATAAATAAGGTCAGCCAAGGATCTGAGGTGCAATCTGAGGAAAGCGAAGTTGCGTCTCTCTGACGGAGCAGGCTTACAGATTGGGGATGCAGTGCTAATGGAGAGCATGTGGTTTCCATAACCAGGGCTGTTTTTCCCCACTTCTGTGTTGTTGGTGTTTTTCTTTATGTTAATATACAGATATAAGGGTGGAAAAAATGAAAGAAAAAGAAACAGGAAAAAGGATATAGATACAGTATTATAATACATACAGAAACCAATTCAGTTTTGAAGCATAGGATTTAATCTTTAAATTCTCCATTACACATGGAATAATTTTGATTAGCCTTTCTATTACATTGATATAGAATCTATTTATAAGCAGAAAGTAAGCATGTATCATCAGTCTAGAAGTGTAAATCTAGAGTACCACTATTTGCCCATTATAAGAGAGGTTTTACTTGCTATGTCCTTTATTTGGTAACTCCATAGTTCTACATATACTGATAATGTTCATATTTGTGATACATGAATCAAAATCACATTCTCTTCTTTAAAACATATTCCCAAAGCAATTAATAAACTTTTGGATATGAAACCAAAATATAACATTTATGAGGCAATTACAGGTAGTCCTCATTTACTCACCACAATTGGTATTAATAACTTGGTCATTAAGCAAAGCAGTTACTAAGTAAAACCACAACTGTGCTTATTATCTTACTTCAGCTTTGCTTTGCTTCACAGATCTGCAAAGGTCATAAATTCATAGACATAAATTATTTTTTATCACTGTTGCAAATGGTTGTTAAACAAGGCAGTCACCAAACAAGAACTACCTGTATATGTCCAACATGTCCTCCATTTTAAACTTCCAGCAGAATAAAACTGACTGCCACACTTTTAAAACATATCTGGCATCCAATAAAAATGAAAAAATATATTGAATTAATCTCACGTTAAGATCATAAGAGACATCTTTAATATTCTTTAAGACTGTAGCCATGTATATGTTAATATGGGCAATCCAATTCTTTACCTCCAAGTTCTTGCAAATAACTAATAATCAGCCTAACAATATTATTTGATTATCTATGAAATAATACTTTAGATTTTAAATCATCCAAGACATATTTCAGTGCTAATAATTCAGATCAAGATGATATTAATACTGTATATCTGGACCATACTGCTGAAATCAAGAGAAGTTTTAACTGAACATACTGCTATTTTGCAATTTTATACAATCCAAATCTTTTTGCAATAACTCCAGTTACCGATTATCAATTAGTGGATCTAAAGTGTTAACACTCAGGATGAGCTGTGTTTTGGGTCTGAAGTTAAAACAGTGTTTCAGAACAGGAATGGGTTACATGGCACACCAGTCAGCGTTTCCTTAAAGTAGTCGTTGCCTAACTCACACAAAAGTTGTGCAATCCCAAAACAAATAGTTGAGTTGAGGTTCAAACAAGGTGCTCCATGAGAGTGTCATTAAGACTCAGCATAAGTCTTACGTGGAATAAAACATTGCTCCTCTACTGTGTGTACGTTTGGTCCAGTCAGATAAATCAACTAGAGTTTATATTTTTGATTGCCACTTTCTACACTTCTCCTGTATTTTTCTTCAGAAGGTAAATAATTCCAGAAGTGTCTATATCTTAAGACTGTTATGCTTACTTTCTAATCCTTTTCTTTCCACCATTTATATGGAGAATCACTAGCTCGCTATCAAAAATACAATATTTTTCAGTGCCTACTTACATTGTTGGTTTAGTCTATTAACCACCTGATATAAATGTGTGCAGCCTTCTACACTGAGATTTTTCAGTTATTTACACAGAATCTGCATTCATCTCCATTCTGCATGGGGTTGGGCACAGGCTATCTTATATACTGCTTGGATCTTTGAGTCGCCTTTGTAACATTCTGACTTTATTCTCTCTATATATTTTTTCTGATTTTAATTATTTCTGAACTCAAACTATTTATATATACTTCTGTAAATTACATGTCAATAGTGGCTTACAGTTCTACTTCTAAAGAATGGTGGAATAAAGCCCTAGCTTGTTTCTTCATCCAGGCAGCACTGAAGATAGTCTTGGATGCAATTAAAACAATCATAGCACAGTATAAGATTAATTTGAATGTCAGCATACCATTCCCGCATTCCATCTAAGATTTGTTTATAGATGTTGCTAAATCAGAACTTGCTAATGGCTAGATTTAACTTGGCTTGTTATCTGCCTCTACCTATTGCAGATGTAAATCATATTTTAATAAACTATCAATAAACTCAGCTGTGTGGACTATTCAGTAAAGCTTGACTGAAAAATGGCTGCGTTCGCTATCATGCTATATGGAAATGTGGTTTGTGTCAGATTTCCCTTAAGCTAGCTAGAATATGACTGAAGCTTCCCAGAAACTGGCACCTATTCATTCTGCCCTTTTCTCAGCTTAAAGGAAACCCTGCTTTATACTTCCCATGCTCTGTGCTAGATAATGGCTAATTATTCATGCTTTCAGAATTCCTGCCCAGGAAACTGTATTTCTCACATTAATTTAGGGCAGTTTTAGTCTGCTATGGAAATACAGCTTTTTTGTCTTTTAAACAAGTTTACTGACTTAGCAAATTATAGTTTATTCAGTAAACTATGGCTAAATAAGCCTTGGCTTTGGGTGATGTATTACCTAAGTTAATATGTCAAATTCAGCCATTATCAATGCATGTAAATGCATGGCTAAAGTATCCACCATTTTTTCCCATTACCACTGTCTACCACCTTGACTGATGAAGAGTTCTTGAGAACATAAAACAAACTCAGTTTAGCTGGACTGTTAGATGATTATCTTGAAATGGACAAAGAAAATTATTTCTAAAGACAAGACTGAACAATAAACAGTTTATAGCAATCTAAGATGATTGCTTCGTATATTTAAGAAATCCCACTCTTTCTGTAACAACTTAATTGTAAATTGTTAGTTGTTTGGAGTATCAGTTTTGCTTCACATAATCTACATAGTTATTTTTCTCAAATGTACTATAGGAAATCTTAATAGAATAGCTCCTGCATTCATCTATGTTCTGTAAGGTACATATTTATTGGTACCTTTTTTATAGTTTGACCTTTTGGCCTTGCTATGTGAAATTGTTCCTTCCCCCCCCTCCCTACCATCTACTTCCAATGCACAAGATTAATCTACTTAATAACATAGTGTAGTCTGTGAAAACAGAGGTTCATTTACCCAGCATGGATTTGCCTATCAGCCAAGCCAAAGGAATGTAATTAAAAAATCTCTTTATTTGTGCATAAACAATGAGAAGTCCAGATGCCATGCCCAGGGATCTTGAGCAGTTCAACAACATTTCCGTTTATATTATTCCTCAAGCAGGATATAACATACACAAACATTTGGGTTTTGAAGTGAGTTATCCATTGATTCTATGCACAGCTGCATGCTGGCTTCCATGTAATATGTAATATGCTTAGTATAATCTTGTTAATGCTTATCTAAATACTCAGGAGGTGTGGTTTTCACGTTATAATGAATTTTAAGTGCAAAAATTCAGCTTGAGTCTCTCTAAACCAGATGAAACAAGTTCTTATCTCTGTTCCGAGAAATATTTCAGTTAATAGAAACATAACTCAAGCAACCTCCTTGTTACTAAAAAGACTCATCAAAAGAGGCCTCCTGTTGCCATCAATAGGTTCTACTGACCAAATTAGCTCAAACACATCAAGTCATATGCTACCATGAGGTGTCATAAAACTATTGAGTTATTTCAAGACAATAACTGCATGCACCAGTAAATGTTTATGTTATAAATAGAGGTATATTAAACATACAAAATATCTTCTTGTTTATCCTCTTAGATCAATGACCAAGTCCCCTTGTTCTGCAGGCCCAAGTCAGTCTATTGATCTGAAACATCTGGCCCAAAAGACCTCTGGCGATAGCCCACAGCTTCTACAAAGCCTATTTCTCACTAGTTCTCAGCCTTATTGGGCATGCTAATAGACTTCCAGGATGGAGTTTGCATTAAGCCATTCCTTACTGAGCTGGTATACTTGGCCCACATCATCTGTCTGGAAAAGATACACAGTAAATAAATAAATTTCCTCATCATGTAAAGGAGAACATGCTCCATAACTCCTTCACTGAGAAATGGAGAAAACAGACATCTGCAAATTGAGTTTAAATGGGATTATGGAATCGTATCAGTGAAACCCTGTTCTTATCATCATCTTTCTCCATACTCCAGGTCTAACAGAGCTTGGATCCAATTCATCTTCAGAAACCTTATGGTGACTTATCATAAATTTCAGTACAGATTCTACTTTGAAGGATGGAAAGCAGACCTGAAACTGTGAAAAGAGATTTGCTTACATTTTATGTTCTAGGGCTTAAAAAGTGCTTCATGCTCTGTTTTATTTGTTATATTTGATTCTCACTGATACTTTTTTTTAGCAGCATAGTGTTCTTATTCTTACAGGAACTGAGCTTGAAAACTACACATGGTAAGCAAATTTAGCATTCAAATATATTAGCTTGGAGTCTATCCCATGGTGCAATTTTGCAAATGCATTTCAGATGTCACTAAATATAAAATTCCATCTAGGTGTACTAAATGCCTAGATAATCAGCCTGCAACTAAATATAAAACACTGGTGCTTTGCATATACTGGCATGACTCCTTGGGCATAAATCCTTGGGCACATAACTGTGTAGAGCACACCTTAATTTGCCTTGATAAGGAAGAAGATCACCACTGAGATTACTGCATTAACTTCCACACCTTTTAGAAGTGACCTTTCAGTTTGGTAATTCTGGGCCACCTGCATATTTTTCAGTGAATTCTTTTAGTTGAAAGAAGCATGCATGCAATCCATTTTTGCTCCAATGTTTAAAGCAATTCCATTTAAAACATTTGGTGGAATACAACCTTTTAGACTACAACCCACCAGAGAAGTCTCCCTTATCTGGGAATAAATTAAGATTGATGTAATCAATCAGGCTAATTGTTAAAAAGATATGTTTTGAATTGTTATGTTAGTCATAACTAAAGTATCTCAGTGGACTGCGTGCAGAAGACTTGTTGGGGCACGGAAATATTGTATATATGGCACTATCAGGAACACTGGTCTTAGTAGCTGTTATCATACAAGCAAAAGCATGCTTCTTTTGAAGAATAAATCTCACCCCACAAGATATTTCATTGAAGTACAACAGGGACGATCCGTTATGTAAACCTTCTAATCCAATCCAAATAATTGACACAATCAACTAAAATTGAGATAGTTTCAGCTCAAAGTAACACCTTCTAGCTCTGTCATGAAAGTAGTTAATGCGCTCCACACCTCTCACCTTATTGGACACACAGAAAGGGTGTCTAGTGTATTGAAAGGTGATCCCAATCAGTGACAACAAGGAGGAAACAATAGCTTCTGAGGCAGAAGATAACCTCCCTTCTCCCCCAAAAAGTACAGGAGCAAGGGAGTGTGATTTTCATCAAGGGAAAAATGAGGGACTGTAAATAAAACTGTAATCTCTGTTGCAAATAAATCAAATCCATGCTGTTTTATAGAATATTCTAAGCCAGTTTATGAAGAAGGACTATTGCGTCAATAGTCGGAACCATCTTGCGCTTTTGAAGATTTCTGCCTTTAAAGAGTGCACCCATCTGAAACTTGAATCCCTCCCTGTTTGGTTTTGATTTTAGCAAGTCTCCTGGATGGACTGATTGGAAGCAGGGCAATTGTTCAAGTATTTTGCCTTTGCTGCTGTTGCTACAAATAATGATGGTGTATTGCCTTGCTAATAAAATATCAAGAACCAGTTTGGTGTAGTGATTAAGGCATCAGTCACCCTTTCTCAGTCCTAGGAAGGAAGCAATGGTGAACCTCTTCAGAGAAACCTTGCCAAGAAAATTGCAGGGACTTGTCCAGGAATCTCCGAAATTAGATATAACTGAACAGAGGAAAAAAAACTATTTTGAACTTTGATGTTGGAGAAGACTCTGGGAAATACTGCAGGGACTTCTTGGCAACCAAGGTAACAAACAAAGGTCTTATTCAAGATACAAATTATGTTCAAATTATCCTACTTCAGACACATTATGTGAAGACCCTTTGGAAAAGGCTCTAATGCTCTAGAAGGTAGAAGAAAAGAGAAGACAACCAGCAGCAAGGTAGGCAGAGTCAGTCTTAGTGGTGATGGGTGCACCTCTGGAAGACCTGAAGAGCCAGGTTAAGGGCAGATCATCATGGAGACAAATCTGTCCACAGTATGTCGTCATTCAAAGTCATCATTAATTTGATGACACATAAACTATTATGCTTAAGAGAAATCTGAATTGTAAGAAGGAAGAATAAAATGATGAAAGATAAAGAAATCACAGATGCAGTGGCCCATGCAAAATATCCACAGTTAGTTATACTTTGTCAATTACTTTTCTTCAAGAATATGTTATTTATGAATAAATAAAGGGAAATGTTAAACAAAACCTCAAGTCAGCCTTCTTTCATATGGATTCCATTTAGTCAGGGATTATGGGAGTATTCTAGGTCATGAACTTTGGCCTAAATTTGGGGTGTGAAGCCTCTACTCAGGATATTAAATCTGCCAAGAAAGAAAACTATATGTAACCAGAGTGTCCTCTTCCTTATCTTTCCTTCTATTTCTGACATTTAAGTGATTGTCACCCTGTGGTTCAGTATTTTTATCCATTTCTAAAAGTGAGATTACCAGTAGACTGTAAGGTTTTGCAAAGTAGACTTAAAGGGAAAAAATAAAATGGGGAGGGACACCTCCAAACATGCTATCATGTTTAATGGGCATGGACTGAGTGTTGCAAATTTTGTAAAAAATGTAAACGCAGAACTTTATTTCTGGAAACTTGGAAGCAAATAGAAAATATTGCAACAAAAAATGAAGACGTTTAGCATTTATCAGCACAACAAAGGATGAAAAAAATGCTTCACAGTAGTCAAATTGTGTAATATTCCTAGTTTGCCTCTGTCCAGCTATGGCACCACTTAGCTGACCTTGACTGATCTAAACAAGATTAAATAGGTCACACCCAGCTAGTACTTGGGTGGGAGAACACCAAGCAAATCCAAGGGCTGTTGAAGAAGACAACAAGAAAGCATCTCCATAATGTTGCTAAGAAAAATACATGGCATGTTCATGAAACCTCGGGAGTCAAGCTCAGTCAAAAAGAGATTTAACTCATGCAACAGTGTAAAATGTAAGTAATGCAGTCACAAACTATTAAGTAAAAAGGAACACTTTTTAATCTAAAACACTTCTGACCTGACATAATCTTCTTTGGCAGGACAATAAGCAAGAATGTGGTATATATCTGCAGAAATTGAATGGACAACAACAAAATATTACAAAGTGTAAAATAATTTCCAAAAACAAGATAGGAATAATTTTTGTGATATTATAATCCCAATAAAGAAAAAGGATACAGAGTGGAACAAAACTTAGCAGTTCATAGCATAAGATGTTGTCATAATGTCTATTCAACAATACCTGTCCCACAATTGTGGGAATAACAACTAGTGCATGTGTGCGTAAAGGTCTCCCCTGCCAGTCATGTCCACCTCTAGGGGGCAGAGCTCATCTCCATTTCATAGCTGAAGAGCCAACATTGTCTGAAGATGCTTTCATGGTCACGTGGCTGGCATGACTATGCTGAGGCTCATGGAACGCTGTTTGTTACACTTAAATATGTTATGTGTATGTGTCACACTTAACTCCAAAATAATTCTGGAATACAGAGATAATTTGTACCTTTTTTGCATTGATTTCAAAAGAGGCAAAGTTGCTGATCTTATTAAGGAACTGATTGTGTAGTTTGACTCCCAGTGTAATGACTATAAACATGTATCTTCTAAGGCTTCCACAGCTTAATTTTATTGTTAGATATTCTTTTATTGTTAGATATTCTAAGATAAAAGGTAAAGGTTTCCCCTGCCAGTTGTGGGGACAGTGCTCATCTCCATTTCTTAGCTGAAGAGCCAGTGTTCATCCAAAAACACTTCTGTGGTCGTGTGGCTGGCTTGACTATATGCTGAGGCGCATGAATGCTGTTAATTTCCAACTGAAGGTGGTACCTATTTATCTACTTGCACTTTTACATACTTTTGAACTGCAAGGTTGGCAATTGCTGGGGCAAGTAATGGGAGCACCTTCCAGTTGACAAGCCCAGAGTCTTAACCACTCATGCCACTGCATCCCTCTCCATATTCTAATATAATGTTGTTGTAAATTTTTACATCCAGAATTGTAAACAGAAGCTTTCCAAATTACAAACTTGGATACCCTAAACCAGTTCATGTATATATTCACATTTTATTTAAATAAAAACATTTTATTTTTAGTTAATTAATTAGGATTCCAATTTTCCAGAATACATGAAATATTCCCACATTCTTCCAGGCACAAAAATCTCCATCACTATATACAGCTAACTGAGCTACACAGTGACGTAGCTTAAGATTTAATTCATTATTAAGAACAATACTGAATTATTAGACTATTTAACCAAAAGGAGAACCCTTCTCTAGAGATCACTTTGCTAGCTTCATTTTCATTTATACACCAAGAGTTTGAGCTGCTTGAACTCACCCACTGCCTTCTTAATAAATGAGCTGGCAGAAAGGACTCTAATTGTTAATAATCTTTTTGCTGGCAGAAGTGAAAAGAAATGCAGAGGTTTATCAATGTTCCCCCTTAAAAAACAAAACTGGTTATCCTATATTTATGACCTAGTGGTGGTAAAATAACTTATGCAAGCATAAAACTATGTTTTCCCTAATTTTAGTTTTTTTAGTTTGATTCTGTTATTGTATAAAATTATATTAATGCTAATATCTAAGAAATGCATTACTACAAAAAGTCATATTTCACTTTGTTAGGAACTGTCTAGCAGCAACGGTTGTCTGTTGTTGGTGAGATCAATACAATTCCAGCTATTTAAACATGTCTTCCAGTTGTCCATATAGCCAGCTGTTTCCAGATGAAATTATAATTGACCCCTAATTGATGCAAAGTTTTTCAAAAGTTTGAGAAATATGTCAACATTTCACAACACCTGAAATTCTAAAAAGATCCCAAGGGGAAGTGGTTAACTGAGCTTCTCCCAAGCTTATTTCACATTGCCTTAACCCACATTTAGAATCTTTTTGTGAGCAAATTACTAAGAAGAGAGATTTCCCCCCACCAAGCCAGTTCAAGAAAAATGTTGACAGACAATATATCGATAGACTATATCATATCTAATTGGGTTGCAGTGGTTGAGCAGCTAAGTCCCTGGGCTTGTTGGCCAGAAGGTCACAGCCCAAGTTCGAGACCCAAGCACCACTGCATGACGGGATGAGCTCCTCTTACTTGCCCCAGCTCCTGCCAACCTAGCAGTTCGAAATTTTGCAAAATGCAAGTAGATAAATAGGTACCAGCCTTAGTGGGAAGGTGAGAGCATTGTGTGTGTCTTGGCGTATAGTCATGCTGGTCACATGACCACAGAAGTGTCTTCGGACAACGCTGGCTCTTTGGCTATGAAATGGAGATGAGCACAGCCCCCTAGAGTCAGACAGGACTGGCAGGGGAAACCTTTACCTTTTTTTACCATATCTATGACCCACCCCAATTCATATTTAAGTCCTAGTGAGTTGATCGAACTAGTCTCTGAGGAGGCTAGCCTATGACAGGACTGCAAAGACAGCCAAGTACAGAAGCTTTGTCTCTGTATCCTAAAATTCTTAAAGAGAAAGCAATCTTGGAAATGAAAATTCTCTGTATTAAATTATTTCTCACCCTCTTTTAAATAGTATGTAATACTTCCTGTCTTATTTATTTGGGTGGAAATGGAACTTTACTTCATTTTTTTCTCTCAGCATTATTTGTTATGAATAAATAAAAGTGAAGCAAAAATACTACTGAAGGTATCTGCTCTAATTAGGAGTTGGAGAGCCATGTGAGTCCATGGTGGCAAAAATGGCTGCAGTTCATGGAAATGTAGGCTTTTTAATAAAATGTATTAGTCAGAAAAAAGATGATCAGACTCCTGATTATCTACTCTGATGGATAATTCCTCAAAGACTTCCCTACTTGGCTACCTGCAAGGAAAAACTATTCACTGTTGTGAATAGTTGTACTACATCTATATATTTGCAAACCCTGAGAGGAATTCCCAAACACTTTTCTTCATGAACTATTCCTGCTTCTTTGTTTTACAATTCCTACTGGAGTGTGGGGTGGAAAGGGAAATCTCCATAAATCTGAAGATGGAGTTTCCAGCAGGTACAAGCACCTAATTGGCCTTGGCTGATCACAGAAGCTAAGATAAATTGGTTCTGCTCAGTAGTTAGAGGAGGGAAATACCTGGGAATTCCAGGAATGTTAGGTAAATAGGAAACTGAAAAAAAGACTCCGAAGACAGTGGCGAATCACTTCCCTGATGTTGCCAAAAACCAGCAGGAATGCAGCTTCCAGGAGTCAAACTTGACTTGAGGGCCTGTTTACTTTTTCTAATCTGGTTAGCAAAAGAAAAAAGTCTCGTGATTGCCAAATTTATTACAGCAAAAATCTTTGTTAGCTTGGATCCACTTCGTTTTCTCTCCGAGAAAAGAAAATATATACCCACTGTTGGTGGGGAGACAGTGCAAACAGAACATTAAAATAAATGTTTATTGTTTGTGATAAAAATGATATGATTCGGTATACAAGTTAATTGCTGATATATTGAAAGGTCCCTGTTCTGGTGTCACAAGAATCTGCAAAGAGGAGCCAAAGTGCAAAACACAGCAAAAAAGAAACAGAAAGTAAAAAAAAGGACAACCATGAGGAAGGTTGCAGAAAAGTAAATGAAAACCTCCTGAGCTAGAACCAAAGGCAGAGATAAGGGACAGAGCTCAGAGAGACTAAGCAGTGTAGCTACAAAGGGCTAAGTAAAATACAGTACAAAGAAGGAAATGTGCACAAATTAGGGCCTTTCCACTTCTTTCCAGCCTCTTAATCCTTCTTCCACTCTGAGTTAGGTGAGTAGGAGAGATGAGGCTTAGAAAAGAGATCATTCCTCGCCATTGCTCGACTGTCTCTCCCAGTCTGGGGAATTTTGATTTGGCTTAATTTTGAACTTGCTTTCTTTTGCCAGCCTCTCCCCACCTACTAATCCTGGGCTTGTTCTGTAGAGTTGACAGAGATTTATGCTGCTGACATACAAAGACAGGGTCACACGCTCCACCCTTTATGCTGGGCAAGAAAGAATTTTAAAATTTAAAAAGGGGGCAGAAGTTGAGGTGCAGAGATAGGCATGGGCTAAGAGAGACATAAATCATGGGTAAATCCCCCATAGTTGCTGGGAGTCAGGCAGAGTATAAACTGTGTAAATCACCATCACCATTATCATTATATTCTTCATCATCCTTGGAAAAAATGTGGCCCAAATTGCTTTAGAAACAAACACTAGGCTGCAATATGCCAAGCCCTCCCCAATTTTTGTATCTGAGGTACTTCTCTTATCTAAGCAGAAATACAAGTGCAACTTTTAGAACTAAGTCAGGTAAAGTGATGTAATATCCTAAGATCTTTGGTATACACACAACAGACAAAGGAATGAAATGGAACAAGATATTTTCTTCTCTTTGATGACTGGAACATTGTTACCTTCCAGAAAAAGAGGAAAGATGACAAGGACAAGCAAAATGTCACATACACACACTCACGAATTGCATCTCCTGATTTCTTGAATCTTCTTCAGATGACAAAGTTGCTGTTGCTCATGTGGT
>JANHZU010009119.1:236001-252295 GCA_032468055.1 Acrochordus granulatus | reverse complement strand
TTGACAAGGTTATTGGAGTGGGTTGCCATTTCCTTCTCCAGTAGAGTCCTGTAGTCTATTTTTCGCCAGATGTCCAGGTACCCCAACAATATCTAGTGCGGTCCTTGTTAACCCAGACTGAGCTGGTATGGGTTTCAGTAAATTGTGTGTCTTCATATTTTTTATGGGAGGGAGATACTCTTTGTCTGGCTCCTCTGAAAAAATGTGTCCAGTATGGTTGAATCTCTGGCATAGCTTTCAACATTTTCAGAATATACAAGCCTCCCAATCATGCCAAGGTGATGCTTCACTGGGGGTCATAAACTAACATATAAGTCAATCCTCCGAATGTCACAGGAGGGAATCATAACAATGCATGCTTTACCTGTTAATTTTTTAAACTCTCCAAGTCCACAATATCAGACAGCAAGGCTGAAAATTATCTACAGACAAAACTATAAGAGCCACTGAACTAGAAGGGCTAATTTAAAGCAACTTCTTAACATTAGAGAATGTGTTCCATATTAATGGGGTTAAGAACTAAAATATAAATGTTCTTTGAAGTATTAAACAAGCAAATTCCATATTTTCAATAACTGATACTAATTTAGATACAGTTCAGGCCTGAGGAAAAGACAGATTAATCTTAAGTGATGCAAAGCTACCTCCAGCATCTATAAAGCTAAGATTTTACCTTCAAGCATTTTTTGGAGACTGCTTCGCATGACATGGATATTCTCAATACCTATGAACTGAAACTTGATGTTGGAATAATTGTCTTCATTTTCATATCCTTTCCCAGCTGCTCGGTTTGCTATTGCATTGAGCTGTAAAAATCAAGGGGGAAAAAGGCTTAAATGAGTCAAAAGAGATAACTTTCAATTCGGTACCAATATGTAATGTGTAATGCCCAACATAAAAACATATACCAGTTTTTCATTAAAGTTGTACATCTAAACACTAAAGGCCCAACTTTAAAATCCAATGGGGTGGTACAGATTGCAATGTAGTCCCAACACATCTGAAGAAGCCAAACTGAGATACATTGCTTATAAGTGTGTACCTAATTAGAGTCTCTTTTGAAGTTGTTATGTAATTTCTTTTCTTGATATCCATCTATTAGAAGTTTATCCTGTCTTAGTCCAAGAAATTCAGATGGTTATGAGGATCACATTATTTTCTATCTTCCCAACCATCTTTTGAAGTAAGTTAATCTGAGAGTATATGACCCAACATCACTTAAAAAGGCACTGTACACAGATTTTGAATTTAGTGCTTTTCTAGTCCAAGTGCTCTAATTTTCCTTCTCCAATCTAGGGAAATTTATTTATTTAGATTCTCAGCTCTCTTTACATAAATAGCATGTGACTATTAAATTCACACAATTGCAGGATGCTTGGACCCTTTGCCTAAAGATATAATGTACACAAATTTTCTTTTGACTATTTTATCTTAGAAATAGAACTTGTATTTTACCTTTATTTTTTTAATATAGCGTGACTGATGAATCAAGAAACCATCTATCTAAATTACATATCTGTTCTAAATAGGTGACACTCAGGTACCCAACAGAGTTAGTTCTTGTGACTCTAGCCACTGAGAATCTCTGCTTACAGCTTGCTACCAAGTCTAGCTACAGAACAATGGAACTGAAATTAAGACATTTTGATTACTGTGATTTTTAAACAACAATTTTAGCAATTAATAGGTACTTCCTTAGAAATATTAAAAGGGCTTTTCAGATGATTGAACTTTGCATTTTTCTCTTATCATCAGAACTAATATTCTTAGCATCAGGACTGTGTTAATTCAGACTTCTGACATAATGTTCTCCCTTTTATAATAAAGAGAAAATAGGAATATTATCATTTGCCAGAAGAAAGAAGGAGAGAAAAGAGCCCTTTACAATATTGGATTGTGAATTTTATTAATAAAAATATGGGTTGCATTCTGTATTTTTTTAAAAAAACATGTAATTAAAATAAGAACATCTATCATACCTTTGCCTTCTACTACTTTGGAGCTTTTAAATTCAACAATGATTTCAGCTGTACAATTCATCCAGAAGATGGCTTTGAGTCAGTGTTGACCCTTGATGACTGCCTGAACTAATCCCTACAGTTTTCTTGGCAAGATTTCAGAAATATTTTGCTACTGACTGCTTCCTTGTGATGAGAATCAATGACCCAGCTTTGTGCCTCATGTGGGACCAGAACTTAACTTCCAGTTTCTAGCCTGATGCCTCAATCATGACATCAAGCTGTGTCTCTCATCTACCTACTGACAGTGGAATTAAATATTTTATATGTTGAAGCAGAAAGACCTTTTTGGATGTTGCTGTACTCAGCAAAAGGCAGAGGTCAATGAATTATTGCTTGGCGCATAGTACAAATCTTCTGGAATGAACATCAATTTCCTAGAATCTAGCAAATCCATCTAAAGGTCTTGAGAATTTCATTGATAGCATATGTCAAGTTGTGCTTCTACAAAGGCTATCTGCCCTAATATGGAATGTTGACTATACTACAAGTAGGTCTTTGGACATATGCTGTCATCCTACAAAGCTGGATAACCCTCTACTTGGAGAACCCTTACTCTCATAAAACTCTACTGCTTCTCATAAAATACAATTAAGATTATAATTATTATATTTTACATATTCAGAAGGAAAATTCCTAATAGTAACATTCCACAATGGAAGAGGCAGTCTTGGGAAGAGGCAGACTCTCCTTCTTTGGAAGCATTTAGGTAGATACAGAGTATGATACAATAGTGGATTTTTAGACATTAGATAGAGGACTATGAGCTCCAAGATCCTTCCAAGTCTTATGTTAATGCTTCTCTATTTATAATGAGGTTAGTATAGCTATTGTCTGTACTGTGTTCCATAATTTTATTGGAAACTTTGCAAAGTGTTCTGTGATATCAAGAAATCTCTCTGGACAAGCTATGGTTATCACTGTTATTCTGCAAATTTCTCATCTTCATTAGTAGGAGATGAAACCTTCATTAGGAGGAGGTCTGTTGTCTGCTAGACATAAAACTGAGTCAGCCCAATCTACTTTAAAGGGTAGTTGTTATTTGAATAAAATATCATGACCTGGATGAATGAGAATATTTATAGATGTTTGAATAAAATGAAAAAAAACAAAAAACCAGCCAAGATCAACCTTCATGTTTCAGCTCACATGTTTTTCAAATATTTGATGGAGAAATACCGTCTCTTCATCTTTCCAAGCAATCCATAGTATGGTCAAAATAATGACCAGGTCAGTAACTTCAACTCTTGCAGTTCAAGCGTCCGCCTTCAGTCATATATTTGTTCACTGATAAGAATTAATTTTATGTTTGTAAATACAGTTTCCACTTCTATGCTATTCCTCTAAAAAAAAACATATGTTGCTAATGATCTTATAAAATAATATTTCCACTTGCTGAGATTTACAAGCAGAGTTTCTCTCCAGCACAATTAAAAGCTGTTTGATTGTTTTTGCAATTTTAGAACTTCAGGGATATGTCAGCCAACTCAGCATAAAAACACAACAGAGTTTGAATCCTCTTACTTTGGGGCGTGTATCAACAACGTAGATAAAATCACTTCCAGGATTTGCCTTTCGGATCAACTGTAGCATCTGTTCATCTTCAAGGCATCGAGCGCTGAAGCCTACTAAAGGTTGGCTACTCCGACATATGGAAGCCTTGAAGACAACAAAAGAGAGAGACTAGAACAGCTGCATGCTTGGCTCTAAGTTTATTATGAAATTATTTAGTAAACTCAAGCCTGATTATAACACTTTGATTGTAATTTAGTTCCTTTTATGTTCTCATATCAAACAGACCTTTATATTTTCCACAAGCTGCCATTTTGAATTTTCCAGATGATACGGTGCCAATCAAATGGGCTTATGTCCTTGAGATGATATGTGAATTACATAATAAAAATTAATGTGGGATTACCCGATTAAAATCTGTTCAATTAAAATCTGTTCAATTAGAGATGTTCTCATATCAAATTACTAATTACTTGGCCAGCAAATTTGTGAAATATTTCTTCTCTATAAAAAGACTATAATAACTTCCATCTTTAAAAAGAAGTCAAAACAGATATGGTATATCTTATCCTTCCATTGGGAGATATTTTTGTAATCGTTTGATATAAATTCTTTCAAAATTATTTTCAACACTCAAAATCAGGCAGTGATGAATAAATTATCTAAACATTTAATCTCATGCTTACATTATTCTGTTTGTAGTAATAGGAAAGTGCTGGAAAACGTCTCCTACTACGAAATTTAGAGCTTCCCACAATGATATGAGCAGTGGCTGATTTGGGCACGTAGATGTCAATAGGATATGAATCACATACCTGTGCCAGAATAGAAGAAAATAAAACTGGACATTTTTTTATTGATTTTGTTCGAGATGTCTTTATATCTGTGTTTCTCAACCTTGGCAACATCATGATATGAGAACTTCAATTCTCAGAATTCTCCAGCCATCAATGGCTGGCTGGAGAATTCTGAGAGTTGAAGTCTACCCATTTTAAAGTTGCAAGGTTGAGAAACACTGCTCTCTATATATACATTTTAGAACACTCTACAATGAATTATTCCAAACTGCTTCACAAATAATTGTCTGTAAGCATTTACAGTAAACAAGAATGGAGACAATTCTGAGAAAGTTTTATAAAGCATATGTGTTCTTGCACTCATATGTACAGTATTGCTCAAATCAATATTCAAATAATCTAAATGGCACAACACACCTTTTATAACTGGGCTTATTAGGAAATTCTGGAAGGTTTAGATCTTGTTTATCTGGAGGGCAAAAGGTTAATTTATTTCAGAACAAGATCTTTTGCAAAAAGAAGCAAATTACAGATTTTATTCTTCTCTGCAACACCTCTACTCTCAGCAAAATTTGTTTAGAAATGAAGCATGATACCAAGCACCACTGATATGGTGCTCTGGTAGAAGCAATCAACAAAATAGAGTGGATGGGAAAATTGAGCAGAACAAGATCATGTCACACAACTTTAACCTGTAAACCAGTTCAGATGTTGGATAGAATTCCTGTAATCTATAGTCCAACACTTCTGGAAAGCACCAAGTTGAGAACTCTACTTTATCAATCCAAGAGTCATAAAATACCACAAGTATCTTTCTTTCTTTACACTCTCCTTCTCTAAGCTGGTTTAACAGTTATTAAACCAATTATCCATGAAATATGAGCTGGGAAGTGGGTTTGTTGATTACAAATCACTGAGCTAAGCTCAGAAGCTAGATGTGTTTAAAATCAGAATTTCTCAGCTAAGATGGCAGGGAAACCAGTGGTTTAACAAATCAGGAACAAACAGTTCATACAGAAAACTAAAAAAGCACATAAATCAAAATTTAATGGTTCCAGTCTATCATAGTGAGCTGAGCCACTGAGTTATTTGAAAGGTGGTAGAAATAGAAATCTTTCAATACACTGGAATTTTGGATCATAATATCTAGACCTCAGACCTTTTTTTTCCAGAGCAGAACTCACACAATAATCTCTATTGACATCACTGATCTGCCAATAATTATTTGGAACTCCCATACGATTATATTCTTCCATCAGGTTTGTCAGATTCCAGCCTTGTTCTCGTTCTTCTTTGTTTAATTTTGGATTGAAAGAAAAACAGTACAGTTCTTCATATTTCACTGAAAGCAAAAAAAAGGGAGAGAGCTGCTATTTCTTCACTAGAATTATTGCTGTTATTAATCATTATTACTACAATACGGCAAACACCAACATTTATTTGCTTGATTGATTGGCTTAATTGTTCTGTTTATTTTTTGAAATCCTGGGGGAAGGAAGCCAACTTCTTTAGAAGGTTGTCAGTGCATTTACAGAAATGCCGAACAAAAATTATTGAGGGAATTTCAGATCAGTTCTTCACTTTCTTTGTCTGGGGATTTGTAAGATAAAATTTGGGAGACAGCCAGTGCAATATTCTCCCTGAGATTATTTGGTAATTTAATTTATATCAGGGAAATAAAGCAGATGAACAAAGCAAAAACACCATTTTTCTCTGTCTGTATATTATTAATTTTGCTTTATTAAATGGGATTTGATACATGCTTAAATTAACTAGTGAATTAGATTAGAAATATTTGGAGGCAATGAAGTGACAATGAAGTGGCAAATGATGCCACAGAAAATCAATGTATATTTTTTTCTGAAGGTCATTAGCATTGCTGATTTCTACATTATAATCTGACTTTATTTTTCATTGATTTTTCAAACCAACGTGTTTTTATCTTCTAGCTAAAAAACTCATAAAGCACTTCCATATTTCTCGGCACAATACTCAAGGTGAGGTTCAAGAATAATGAAACAGATTTAGGATAACAATTAAAACTAAGAAAATAGGAAGAAAAATAAGCAATGACAAAAAGCAATTTCAGAAATAGGCATAATCATCCATTTTCAATGAAAAAGTTTTAGAAGTCAGCTGAGAATAGTTGATCTTCCAAATCCAAATTCTGGTCATTTTTTCAGACCAACATACCCACAGGGTTGCTGTTGTCAGTAAAAATAGAATATTATATATTCTACCTTAAACTGATCAATGAAATGCAGGATATAAATTAAATAGATGATTGCTAACTTGTTTAAAACACAAATTAATACAGATCAGCTGTGTACCTCAGTGTCAACCAAGGGAAGATGTAAGTCAATAAGTAGCAATCTGCTTAGGGATTTATTTCACTAACAGGAGTTGAGCCATCAAGGTGGGAGAGGAGGCCAATAAATCAAGATGGCATCTGTTAACACATGATCAAAGCTACCTTCTTGATTTTTTGGTCCCCCTCCTTCTCTGTAGACCCTCTGACCAGAGTACTCTTGCCCTTTAAGAATATATGCTATTACTAGGTAATACAGGCTTCACTTGGTGGCTCAGCACAAAGGGAAGGCTTTAGAGTGGGAAAAGCCAAATTAATTTCTTAGCACCATGTATTTATTTATTAAATTTATATGCCACCGAATTCAAAGCGACTCTTTACAATGGGAATGGTACTCTTGTTTCAAAGGCAGGAAGTATTCTCGGCTTATTTTGAAATCTGCATGGCTAGCTTATGAATTCATAGTTGACAAACAGACCTTCTGTTATAAATAGGATTAATCCTAAAAGAAGACTAGGTCTTGCATAAACAGGTTCAAGCAACAAAGACTGAACATTTTGCCCTTTTTCTTTATAGCTGTCAAAAGTTGCTTATGGCATCACTGTCCATCTTGTTGTACAATGTGCATGGACAAAATTGCCTGACTTGAATATCTTGTAGGTACACAGAAACCATGATGTGATCCTCTTACAGGACACAAAATAGGCCAAACTGAAGCTATTGACCTGTATTGCTAATTCAACATCAATAGAATCAACATGGAAGCATCATCCAAAACTAGCCTATCTATGATTGCAGATATTCACTTTTTAAACAACATGTTTTTCTTTTTTTAGATAAGAGGGTATGATGTCTGGAAGTGGCAAGAGACAGAAACATATTGATGTAATCATAATGATTTCTACTGTTATCAGATTTTTATTTGTGGGTTATTAGTACTCTCAGAGCAGAAAGCTGTGTTATAAATCAAACAAGGAATGCTTCATTTTATTAATTTTTGAAGCATGAGGAAGTCCAATTAAATGAATTAAACTGCCATTTTGAAAGGAAGCTTCCATTTCCACTAACTACAATTCAACAACACCATTGCTGACATACCATGCTGGGTTAGATTGTGTCGATTCCTGTGATAAATCAACTCCTCTAAACTGCTTTCTTTCTCCTTTTCTAGCAGCCTTTAGCAATACCACCTGAGGAATTCAGTGTGCCAAATGGTGTTTGCAATGTTATCAAAATATCTTAGGAGAGGACCTTGATAAGTCTACTTTCATTTTCTGTTAGTATATTTTAATCCTTATAAAATTCAAGTGTCTACACTTTAGGGTTATCAAAATTGTTTGGTAAGGTTTGAGAAGCCAGAGGAGGTAATGAGCAAGAATTTCAATTCTAAGGGCTTTTTTGGGGGGGGGGTTGCACTTCTGAGTGCCATTCTACTAATCCTAAAGAGAATTGGCCATTATGCATGTATAATGCATACATTTGCAAATGTATGTTTGTATGCGTATACATGGAGAGACATTCACATTCAGAGAAAGGGTATGCCTCTTCTTGATCCAGAATTTTAATTTTATTTCTTACACAGTTTTATATTATGAGATTTTGATTAGGGAAAAACATGAAACTAGTTCTATAAGACAAATGCTGTCCAAATGGTGTAGACTACAATTCCAAGTGCCCTCATCCAGCAAATGCAATACTGCTGGAGAGGCTGCTAGGTAAGGAAAGAGGAATATTCACTGGGTTTGCCTTTGCCTCTTTTATGTATTTCAATCTTGTTAAACAAACAATAAACAGTATTTATCAATTCATGTTCTGCCTCTCAAGGGACTGATATGCAAACAAGCAAACAGACCTCACGTATAACTCTTTTTTTTTGGATTAGGAAGAAATATACAATCTTCATTTTGATTTCTGCCACGTATGAAAATATGTACCTGTACATTATCTCCTAACACCAAAAAATGAACTACAGCTTGGATGTGGACATATTTCCATAAAAGCCAGCGTCAGCTGTGATTTGAATCTGTAACTGAATGTGAAGGCTATTTGACTTCATTGAAGTGAATAGATAATGCGTATCCAACTGTTGGTGGCCTATGGTGCATTACTAATAAGAGAAGATACATGGTGACTCATAGAGGCAAGGCTACATCATACAAATGGGTGGGGGCTTTCAATTCTCTCTCAACTATTTTAGAGATTGGGATTGATCTCACTGTTGAAACCACTCCAAGCCGATTTTTGCTCATCACATTCAGATTCAGATCCTTTACTGGCCAAGCATGGTTAGACATGCTACAGCAGCTCTCAGTATACTTGAAAGACAACACTAAATAAAATAATAACATAAATAAAATCATGTATTCAATGGTAAAATGTGCATCCAAAGTATGAAGCCAATAGAAAATGAATATAGTAAAATGTAGAATTAGAACCACGATCTATTGATAAGTATATTTTCACCTTAGTACTTCTGGGTTAATTTAGAATTCTTGCACTTTGTGTCCTGTCATATAGCATGAGTCAGGTACTCAGCTGAATGATGACAAGGGGGGAAAACTGTCCCTGCGTCTGATTGTTTTGGTATGCAATACTTCTAGCACCATCCAGAAGGAAGAGGTTCAAAAAAGTTGTGTCCAGGATGAGAAGGGTCTGCAGTTATCTTCTCCACCCTTCTCTTAACCCTCTCAATATATATGTCCTTATTCTTTCTGCAGTCCTGAATGTTCATTGGAGTCTGTACCTATCCTGTATGGTTGCTGCACCAAACTAGACAGTTGTAGGTGTTCAAAGGACAGACTCAGTGATTTCTCTGCAGAACTGTTATCAGCAGCTCTTGAGGCAGGTTGAACTTCTTGAGCTGACGCAGGAAGTACATCCTCTGATGTGTCTTCTTAATAGTGGTGCTAATATTAGCCACCCATTTCAAGTCTTGGAGATTACAGAGCCTGGAAACTTGTAGGACTGCACTGTTTTCAATTTCAAAAAGGTGGGAAATTATGCTGTAGATTTTTAGCAACTGAATCAACGTAATTCAGTGGCACAGTTGGAAAAGATGCAGAGAACTGATGTCCACCCCAGCCTTAGTGCATAAGGTTAGGCAAATATTCTTTGATAATATTTGTCCAGCCTTATACACAAAGCTATTTCTGAGTTTGGTGGCACATAAATTTAATAAATAAATAACCAGACAAGAGCTGAATTTTGATATGTAAATCACTGTGAGTTGTCAGCAGTGATAAACTTTCAGGTAATATACAAATGGAGAGGGTATCAATAACATTTTCAGAATTATATATCTCAAGTTTAAAAATAACTCAACAAGATTCAAATGCACTTTCTGGAATTGGATTTCTCTTTCCTTTCTCTCACATCTTTCCAAAGGCAGAGACAGAGGCAAACTTGCTTTATTTGCCTTTGAACAATTGTCATCTATAATCTTGAAGACAGGTTGAAATTCTGACAAACAGCATATATTGATTCATGGCAAGCAGCCATGATAATTTCTACTATGGCTGACTCAATTATCACAGGTTGATCACATCAGATTTCCCCATTTTCATGTTATTGTCAATATTTCAGTAAAAAGTAGAATATCAAAGATTTGAGTTGCTGAAAGTACTTGATATATACTGTAGTAGCCTGAGTGAAGCAGATAAGTCATTGCCATACATTTTCTTAACAATACCCTGGAAGAAATATATTTCTTCCAGTTTCCACTTTCTTTAAATTCACAGGCCTGAAAAGCTATTCCTAATCCTTTTATCCCACATATTCCTGTATTTATGTGGTGGAAACTCCATTTGATTATGTGCTATCGAGTCAGCATCTACTTTTAGCAACCACACAGATTTTCTCCAGAATAATCAAAGAATAAGACTCCTTCAGGTCTTCCAATGTATATCCATTGCTACTATAACTTGAGTCCATCCACATTCCTGCAGGTTATCCTGTTATTCTCAATCTTTTGCAGCTTGTTTTAATATTTAATGTTATTTGAAAGGAGAGTTCTGCAAATGTCTGGCACCAATGGACCCATCTGGAATTTTGAAAGCAACTTGTTATGGGCACTTTCACAGAATGGCTGCTATATTGATTACAGCCAATAACAAAGCATATACTGTATTAGAAGGCAAAGAAGCACTGGCTGGTGCCATCTATAGTTTTATTTTTAAAGAATGTTTCATAGGACCAAAAGGCAGTTAGAAATATAAATTATACTTAAGGTTGGTACTTTGATTTACAGCAAACTAGCTTCCCAATCATTTCTACAAATAAATTAATCTAATAAATTAGGAACACTTGGTAATTTGGTGGGTGCTAATTATCATGATGGACTCAAATTCAGAGTCAGAGGAGGGGAACCAAAATTCCCTTATATACAGTATTTGTGTGTGCTTAGCCTGAGATAGGAAACCAACAAACAGATCATCCATCAAAATCTTCCCCTGGGATTCTATTGGAGACCCAGGTTCTAAAAATAGAGGACATTTTCCAGAAAACACTCTTGTTCCATGTCAGAGCATAATACTGAGAAATGACAGAGAACAAATACAGTTCAAAAAATAAAGAATGATAAATTTGGGTGGAATAAACAAAAAAAGTACATGGAGATTCAGAACAGAATTTGGCACTGGAACAGAAAAGAACAGAGGAAAACAGCCCAGAGAACCAGCAAAAGGAAGAAGAAAGAACATGTGCATGAGTCGTTAAAGAAAATACAACTGCATACAATAATCAGCAGTATCAAAAGCAGAAAAACAGATTTCTGAATTGCCTTTTCATGACTGTGCAATCAGATCAGTGGAACTTTTTGCTGAAACAGCATCCAAAGAAAGAAGTAATTTTCGAGGCCAACTGCAGCACAGATACAACTTCCATTCCATACCTGGGCGTGCCAGACGTATCAGAGAGATGTAAACATCATGGCAGTCTCTTTCCTGAGGCATAATGAACTGAATGTTCTGGAAGTTCTTGCAACGAATCAGCACGGGGCAACCAGAAGCTGATATAGCGAGTTTCTCAATAGAAGATATCTGACTGTGAAGAATCTGTTGAAGAAAAACAAGAAGTCAATCTAAACAGAAGCTACAGAAATTTCACAACATAAATCGACACAATCAAAACTGTATGAAATGCCCTAAGCTTCATAATACTCAATGTAGCATGGCGTAAGAAGCTTTGACGCTACACATGATCACAGAAAACAAGAGCAACTAAATCTTGAATCAGTAAGTGGTGCAGAGGATTACTTAATGGATGGGAGATCACTTAGCTATATCTGCTGGGAACAATTCGTCAGACACAACTGTCATAGAGCATTAGTTAACTAGAATTAGTTAACTGAGATCCAAAAATATGCATTTGATGTATTTTATAGCTCATCTTCCTCTAAATGGGAATTTCCCTACAAAAACAACTTTGTGAAGTATGACAGGCCGAGGGTAAAATGCTCGCCCCAAGTGAATTAATAGAAAGGTCTAAGTTTGGTGTTTCATTTTATGAGGGTCTTTGAATGTATTTCTTTTAACAACATTATTCATTTGCAATTTTTTTTTCTTAATGACAGCTATAGCTTAATACATTCCATGTATGCCTGGCAACTCGAAATTCAAGTATTACTGGAAGTTGAGTTTTGCCTTTTTTAAGGCAAAAGCCAAGGAGACTTTTAAACAGAAAGTTTATAAATCCAGAACTTTAGATTCAGGTTGTTTAAAGAGGTTTTAAAATGCTAATTATGGCAACCTAGAGGTCTGTAGGTGATTACATAGCTGCCAGTATGACAGAATGCTGCGAGGAAGAGATTAAAGTAATCACTTCAAAACCAACATGTGCAGGGAACATAAATGCAAGGAGCACTCAAAGATCAGGATAATCAATGGGAAGAAACAAATGAGTACTTTGTGTCTCACAACCAAAAGTCCCAATATTTTGTTCTTACTGGATAAGTTCTGGGAATGGTAGTCTCATCCTAGTTGATGGACATCAGTGGGAGAATGCTGCCTCAAGCACATCAAAACTACTGGATTCGCCTCCAGGCTCCAATTTCCAGCTCATCATCTTCATTTTATTTTCTGCCTCAGGAGTTGGAATAATTTTTTGGCCTTGGATGCTATGCATCTTTGCTTTGTGAGGAATGCTGTTTGTTGTTTGATTTCTGGAAGCAGAATATTTTGTGCTGGCCCAATAATAAGGCTGTTTTTTTTAGAATTTCAAGAGTAGGCAGTCTGTCTATTCAATGAGATGCATGGGGCCCCTTGGATAGGAGGTCTGTTATTTCCAGCTAAAGAGACTGTTCTTCTGAATATGATAATTTATGAGCTGTTGTAACAGAACTTAAAAAATCTTTTGCCCTCCAGTTATTTTTGGATTCTAACTGCACTTTGGAAAATACTCAAGACTGATAGCATCAGCATTTTAGTTCCACAGATTAAGAATCACTGGCTGATGTATTTTGCAGTCTTAAGAATTACTGGATTTCTTTCACACCTGCGTGCTCTTCCAATGATTACAACTCTTTTGCTTGCATAAAACATGTTCAAGCAGAAGTGAGATGCCTGAATACGATGAGCTGCTTCTGTTTGGATTTTGGCACTGAGTGAGGGGTTGGACTCAATGACCTAAATAGCCTCTTCCAACTCTGATTTGAGGATCGAGAGAGTCTTTGAGGGCTAGGAATGTTTATGACTACAGAGACAGACACAATATTCACAAAATGCTTTAATAGGCCTCATTGCCTTTGTGTTTGCAGAACATTTTATGGTTCTAAATATATGTCATAGCTTAGGCAGATCACTGAATGTATAAAGGTATAATAATAACTTGTCATACCCATGTCTCCTTATGATTATCTGGCTCATTTTCTACAAAGATGACATGAGTGGCTGTTAGATACAGAGTCCCTAATACAGCTCTTTTGGAAGATATTCCATCAATGAAGTGCACATTTTCCACCTAAAAACAGAGAAAGAATATGACAAACACAACACTTCTTAGAAAGAGTTTTAAAGCTGTAATTTCTTTCCAAAATGTGTCATATTAATGTTTTGATGTTACACTAAAAGATAAAACAGTCTAGTTTACCAATGCCACCCTTTTTCAGTGTTTCCACTTCAAAGTGATAAGATGCCGTCTGATTATGTAAAAGCTATGATTCTGCTTTAACAAATGCTGTGAATCAATCTGACAATAAATAATAAGCACTGCTCACAGCAATGCTTGCAGGGGTCTCTTTTTTAAATAAATATGTTTTATGAATCCAATGAACCCACTGATAGTGAAATTAATCCCAATCTATCTGGAACATATGAGAACTGGACTTAAGACAAAAAAAACAATATATCTAGAACACTTAGAAATGCATTCCATTCCATCCATTGTTATCAAAAACAATAAACCAACTAGGAAGTCAAAATTTACTCATCTCTTGCCTATAATCACAGTTGAATTATCAAGTTTAAACATTTTCCCCCTATGGTTCAAGGTGCTGATGGAAACTGAAAAAAAAACTAAAATTATCTTTATTAATCAAAATGTATTAACTTTAATAAAAATTAATGTTTCCATGAGATCTGGGGTTATAGCTAAGCCAGATTCTCATGGTCTATATTTAGAGTTATTGCTGCTTTCCATATCTCCACCAAGAATTTAGTTTGGTAAAACTAATTTAAGACTAAAATTCCAGAATTTAAAACACTGCTTGAAAAAAATGGATTACGAGTTACTGATTTCTTGGCTGGATCTTACATGTCTGTGTCTTGGATACTTTTTAAATGACCTTTGTCAAAAGCTGGTCACATGAGCAGAAAGCCAAAACACTTTCATAGCACAGTTCTTCTAGGAAAGAAATCCACTAGGGACTATTTTTGTGCATTTCACATTCTTCCCAGTGGGTAAATGAACTTAGTTATACTAAATCCAAATTCAGGCAGTTTATATCCAGATCAAAGTACTTAGGCCCATATTTCCCTGAATGGACGACATCATTGCAGGTGATGCAATCCCCCTTCTGTAAAATAAGTACTGAATGGAAGGAAAATCCTACAGACAGACAAATCCTGGGGCTTCTCCCTTTCTCCACTCTAATATATGTATGCATGAGTTAGACTTCTGTGTATAGATGAACATGCGTATGTAGATAAATGTACAAACAGGTAGATTGTAGCTGAAACTGGTAAGACAAGAAGAAGAGGTCCTGGTCTAGAGAGAATCCATTACATAAATTCTCAAGGACATCAAGGGACTGGTCATCTGTCTGTGTGTCTGTACAGACGCACACAACTTCCTGGCACTGCAGTAGGGTATATGATCTCAAGGCTTCATTCCTATCTGCAATAGAGATTCCTGTCTACATACGTCTGAGAGTCTTCTGCCAGGATAACCCTAGTGCTGCTAAATAAGGAGTGTTGTAATTTATTGTGACGCCAGGTGTAAAGTCTGGCAGCATACCTACCAGAAGCCATTCCCCCACCCATCTAAGGAAGAAGTGAGTTAAAAAGAAATCCAATGTAATATAAAATTAACATTCTTATACTTAACTATTGGTAAAACAGGATCTCCAGTTTATGACATTGATCCTCTCTCCCCCCCTCTCTCTCCATCCACCCATCCATCCTGTTCCCCCATTCATAGGAAAACACACAAGTACAAACAAAAATGCACATATCCGACTCTTTTCCCAATAGAAGAAAGAAGAAAAAAGTTACAGAGATGGAAACGTGGTATCTGCACTGGAAAGGGAAGCAAAAAGAGAAGAAGAGAACATAAACTGAATGACAATAAAGTGAGATAAGGAATTTTATTTATTATTTATTAAATTTATATACCACCAAACTCAAAAAGACTCTCAGCGGCTTACACTAAATAAAAACAATTAAAACACTAAAAATTAAATAAAAAAGTAGCTGGACAGAGAGGGTAGGAGCAAACCATATAAATGGGGAAAGAGGACAATGCTAAGCTACTAGCCACCTCCAAGATGTTGTATCCCCATTGGAGCCCCAAGCCCCCTAGCAGAGCCAGGTCTTAAGGCTCTTCTGGAAGGCTGCAAGGGTGGGAGCGGACCTGACTTCTGGGGTAAGATGTTCGACAGAGCTGGAGCTACAGCAGAAAAGGCTCTTCTTCTTGACCCCGCCAAACAAAATTCCTTGGTTGATGGGATCTGAAGGAGGCCTCTTCTGCCAGATCTGGTGGGGCAGGTCATCCCCACTGAGGAGAGCCATTCCTCAGACATCCCGGTCCCATGCCACAAAGGTCCCATGCCACCTCTTTTTTTAAGGTCAAAACCAACACCTTGAATTGCACCCGGAAGCAAACCGGCAGCCAATGCAGTTTGCGGAATAGAGGTGTTACATGGGCGATTTCTGGGCTCCTAAAATCATCCACGCAGCCACATGCTGAACCAGCTGTAGCCTCTGGATGCTCTTCAAGAATAACCCCATGTAGAGCACATTGCAATAATCCAGAAGAGATGACAAGGGCAATTGGACAGAAAAGAAAACAAGGGGGGAAGAAGTAGCGTTTAGATTAAATTCATCAGACAATTATGTAACTCTACTAATAAAATGACGTCCCTATTGTGCAAAATAAACACACAGATCTCTCTTGGGTCAAAACAATATGGCTTTACTTAGCATTTGCAAATGGGTGAACTCAATCAG
>JANHZU010009119.1:168316-179480 GCA_032468055.1 Acrochordus granulatus | reverse complement strand
CTGGCAGAGCTCTCATCTTCATTAGAGCACACAAGCCCCCCAACCACAGCAAGGTGGTGCCTCACTGGGGGGGATGGCATCTACTGATCTCAAAAAATAAATTTCACAAATTGTACCAAAGCTTTATGTTCTCATGTAAGATTTCATTTTACCATTTCAAATTATAACATTAAAATAAAAAAATAATTATTTTAAATGTAATTTGGGATTTCTCCCTTAAATGTTGCTACCCATAATCTAAATTAAAACACTATATCTAAGGAAGTGGTTAGTAGAATGTGTTCTAGAACTAATTTTGTTTATAGATTGATTTACGTAAGCAGCTAGCTCTTGTGTGTACACACAGGTACCAACCGAGTTTAAACTATGAGCAACCAAAATATTCAGCAGAAAAAGAGGCTCTTGCAGGATCAGATGATGAACATAAAAGCGATTCTCAAATTAGCGTGATACCAAGAAGGAGATTTAATCTACAAATGCTGATTAAACCATCAAGTTTGCCAACTGAGCAGTCTGCTACTTTGATTAGTCTTCTTGTAGGTCTTTTGGGTAAGTCCAAACCTCTTGGAATACTTGTAACTTCTTTGAAATTTTAGGTATATGCAAAAAGCAGTTAAAAGATCAGATTAATATATTTTATAATATAGATTAATCCTTTGATTAAAGTCTGAAGAAATGAGGACTTATGTGTTCTGCATATACATTTATGGTTCTTCTTTTTTAAAAGACATTTATCTCTAGTTTTTGTACATATTACAAGTCTCCAGAATTTTTAAAATACTAAAATATTCTGCCATTTTTTGTTTTCTTTAATCTTCTCCACTAAGCTCTCCTGATTTGTGGATTAAGCATTCTGACAACCTATGGGATTCATTCACTTGCAAATATGGAGCTTTGGAGTATTTGTCTTCTTATATCTCTTTTCATATTATTTGGGATGATTATTCTTATCATCTGGAGACAACCTCAAAATCAACAGAAAGTGACATTTATGGTAAGGGATGTGCTTGTAGACTTTCAGCAAGGAGGAGGAGTGTAACTTGTTTTGCTTTTATTAATTTGTGGAAAATTGTATGAAATGGTATGATCACTTCTGCAATTTTTTGTGGAAATAAATATATAAATGTTAACAAACATCATAACAGTTTACTATTGGCAATGTTGGAGGTCCCAGAAAAGAGTGAAAGGTGCATCTGAGAAAATACAGATAAATAATGTTGGGCACAGTGGTCAAGCAGCATGTTTCTAAGCAGTTGGATAGGATGCTACAATTAATAGAATTATAAGAATTAATAGTAAAGAAATAGTGTCTGAGTAGCCTTCTCTCCTTCTCTAAAAATGTTACTAGTTTAGGCAAATATGCCATAATTACTATATTTCCGCAAAGATTTTGACAGATTCTCCTTAATAAAATGGTAAAATATGGGACAGATGATGCCACTCATAGATGGATTCACAGTTAGCCCAATGTTGCATCAAAGAGGACACACTAATGGCTCCCCATCAACGTAGAAGGATATATCAACTGGAGTCCATAGAGCTGTGTCCAGGATTCTGTGCTATTCAACATTTGAATCAAGGACTTGGATGAGGAGTTGAATGAACACTTACCAAAGTTAAAGCTGGCCCAAAGCTGGGAAGGCTAATAATTTAAATAAAAGAAAATCCCAAAAGATCTAGATAGGCTTGAGCAGTGGGCAGAAGGGAATAGGATGGAATTTTACAGGGAGGAATGTAAACTCCTGCACCTGGCTAGGAAAGTTGGTTTCAAGACATAAGGAAGTAAAGGCAGAGATTATATTGGGACTATTTGGTTTATTTAAGCACATTATTTAAATCTAAGATTTTCCAAAGTACAGCCTCTAAATTCAAAATGCATGTTATGGTATAAAATATAAATAGGTAATATTATGCACCATATCAGATTGTTACTCTACCTAGACCAACTTTCCTTAAACATTGAAGCTGCCAACTAATACTTTTTCTATGAAGGGCCAAGACGAGGATTTTTTATGAATATAAAATACATCTGAAGTCTCTGTTTATATGAGCGTGGCTCCAGTGGCATGTCTTTGGACGGTACTGTAAAAATCTCCTGGCATTCAGAAGTGGCTTCTGAATCCTGAAACAGCCCAGTTCCTATGCATTTGTGACTCCATCCCTGTGTGCTTCCTTTGATATTTCAAGTTAAATATTTAGGCAATTATTTCTCTTACTGGAAATGTAACTTAGATTAGGATCATAGTTATGGCAGTCCTGTGGAAAAGAAACAAGTTTGTCTTTAGTTTTTATATGTTATTTTGACATATGTATGCTTCCATTCCATAGCTTTGCAACCTAAATTTTTAATTACATTTTCCAGATTTTAATATGAAGTAAAAGTGTTATATATGGGTATATTGTGAAATATTTATTCTTAGGTTCCATTCTTGCCATTCTTGCCATGTTTGAGTATCTTAGTGAATATATACTTGATGGTGCAACTAAGTGGAGAGACATGGATCCGGTTCAGTATCTGGATGGTACTTGGTAAGTAATCCCTTTTTTTTTTGTACTGTGGTTTCTGGGTGTATGCATGTATTTGGATATGCATAAATATTTGCACAGATATATTTTGTTAGGAGAGGGAAATTTCTAGGGCTGATTTCAACTGGCATGGGCAACTATTTGCCAACTGGTCATGGCTAAAATCTTTTATTTGTCTTTATATTTTTTCCTCTCTACTCTTTCTTTTGTGGGGTGTATTATAACTGTATGGTTACCTTTCTTCTGCATAAATATTGCTAACATTTTTGTGTAAGCCGCTGAGAGTCATTTTGAATTTGGTGGCATATAAATTAAATAAATAAAACATTCAGTACAGCTTTCACTTATATATCACATAGTGAGACAGCAAGAATTACAGTTCAACGGTTTATGAGAACCCACTTGCCTACAACTATTAATATTTAGGTGCTAATTTGATATATGTGGGAAAGAATCTGTATCCTGAAGTTAGAGCAAGTCCAAAATCAAATTGCAATCCTCAGTAGAGTTGTAGAAAGTTGACTAAGTATATGGCAGATCTACAAAAATTATTGGATGCTTTGTTTTGAAAGGACTCCTGATTTACTTTGCATATGGCATCCGACATAGTATGGAAAGCAATCCCAAGGAGGAGGAGGAAGATGAGGACAGCTGCTCAGAAAGAAGCGAAACTTCAGAAAAGAAGCCTATGGGAGATACAAATGATCACGAACATGCAAGTGAAAATGCTCAGTTTCTTCCACAAGAAAAGACAAGTGAATGTTAGGGGTGATTGATAATTCTGCTCTGTGCGCTTTCAAGCAGTGGTGGCAGCAGAATGGAGTTCCCGGTGAAACGGTAAAACACCTGCTCCCCCAAAATTAGCAGTAAACCACTTGTGCTTTAGGGAGATACCTGATTGAATACATGAAAGATGATCTAAATTAGGTGCTACATCTCTCTTCCAACAGAGACTTGCCTCAGATGGTTGCAATCTTTAAAAAACTGCGCAAGAAAGTGGAGAGAAATAAATTAGGGAGGGGGCAACCTGATTCATCTGTCATGTTAAATCAGTTGCTGATTTCCTTAACAGCGTCCTCCAGCTTTAATTGGCATGCACTACGTAACTAATTCTTAAGGA
Source organism: Acrochordus granulatus (assembly GCA_032468055.1). Taxonomy (NCBI): domain Eukaryota; kingdom Metazoa; phylum Chordata; class Lepidosauria; order Squamata; family Acrochordidae; genus Acrochordus; species Acrochordus granulatus. The sequence continues at coordinate 175,834 of JANHZU010009119.1, read as the reverse complement.
GCTTTCCAAGAAGAAAAGTGGAATATTATGGTTTATAATAATGGAGGTATATTCTTACTGTGTTTTACAAATAGGGTAGCATTGTAAAATAATCACACAACTACTTGATTTCCATCACTCTCTGTACCTTTCCATGCCCTGTTTCTAACCCAACCTCCTCCTTTGTGATATCTTCTTCTGTCTCGTTGCTCCATCTTGCCCCCATCCTGTGAGTGAGAGAGGCTGAGGTTGTACATTATATCAGAGGCAGCCTCAAGCTGTATATAAACTCGGTTACATTTTGTCATAGAGAGTGAAATGATGGTCACTGACTAGGAACAGAGTAATTATGACAGGATAAAGGCTGGCAAGAAGGATAGCAAATGTAATCCAGTACAATTTTGTGCTGATTCAAGGATGAGTGGAGATGACCTCGAGGGGGAGCAATGGCGCGAGCAGTTAAGACGCTGGGCTTGTTGGCTGGAAGGTCGGCAGCCCAAGTTCGAGACCAAAGCGCTGCCGTGCAACAGGGTGAGCTCCTGTTGTCTGCCCCAGCTCCTGCCAACCTAGCAGTTCGAAAGCATGCAAAATGCAAGTAGATAAATAGGTGCCACCTCACTGGGAAGATAACAGCGTCCATGCACCGACCTTAACTCAGCAGATTCACAGAAATTCTTGGGAGAAAAATACAGCTATTAGAGCTAACTTCTGCTTTGCTGTTGTCTGTAAGCAATATAAATCATGAACGTTCTTCAGAAAAAAAGTATTTTAGAGCAGTATTTGGAATGGATATACAGTATTTCATAGAAAAGCTGGTTTAAAATTCTGTTTATATCAGTTCTGTTTCCAAGTTCTCAATCCTTGCTAATGAAAGTGAAAAATGTGGATGAATGATTAATTCCAACAAATGATTAAATACCAGCAAAGTAGCACTTTTGTGCAGTTGAAGTTACAAAATTCTGATGACATCTGTTGACTTGCATACATATATATATGTATGTATGTATATGTATGAATGAATACAGGTAATCCTCAACTTACAATCACAAATAAGACCAGAATTTCCATTGCTTAGCAAGGAAGTTGTTAAGTGAGTTGCACCCAGTTTTATGACTTTTTGTTATGGTCGTTAAGTGAATCACTGCAGTTAAGTGAGTCATGGGTTGTTCATGAATCTGGCGTCCTCCATTGACTTTGCTTGTCGGAAGCCAGCTGGAAGGCCACAAATGGTGATCACAAGACCCTGGAATGCTGCAACCGTCATAAATACATGCTGATTGCCAAGCCCCTGAATTTTTTTCAAATGACTCCTGAAATCTGTGACATTCATAAATGCGAGGTGTAAGTCACGTTTTTAGTGCCTTTTTGACTTTGAACAGTCGCCAAATGAAGGGTTGTAAATTAAGGACAACCTGTATTCAGAGCTGATCAGCACTGTCAGAGATTGGGCTGCAGAACTGTGCACTCCTATGTTACTTGGTAAGTTATTCAATCAGATACAGAAAATAAAACTTCTATTAAAAAATTGGCTGATTTGGGAATGTTGCGAGTAGAATGAGCATTGAACTTACGTGCTTTATTGTCCTGTTCCAGTTACTAAGAATTTGGAGCGCTTCATTTACGTCACTGACTGCTGTTTGCTCATTTCATCAGATCCTTAGCAAACAGATTCATTTATCCAATTTAAAATGTCAGCTTCAAACTATGGGTTATAAATAATTTAAATAATCTGCAGTTAATAGGAATAAAAGTGAAGCATGACGTTAGATTGGAAATGAAGGGTTATCCTTTCCAGTCATTTCAGGAGCAGGCAGTGTGAGCTTTGGGCCTGCAACAACTTATCTTCATCACAATCTGTGGTTCTTCCACAACGTCCAAACACAGCCACTAGATTCTTCTTCCTGTCTAGGAAATAATACTCTTCAGGAAATTATTTTGTCATCATAAATGATATAATCTTAATTAACTGTCTCATGAAGAAGTTTTTATTTTTGTGATGTTTCCCATGTTTATAAGATAGACGTATGTATATATTGGCGAGAGGAGGAAAGAACGAAAAGCGCAGCTCAAAAATGTTTAGATCCTTTTTTAATTTCAAAATAATGTGTGTTACCTTTTGGATGTGATGTTGGCTTGACACTGTACCAGATGGGCAAGTTAGTTCCCAGCAAGAAGGCTTGAACCCATTTTAAGAAGGCAGTCTAAGTGTCAGAAAGGAGAAGATTTTTTCTCGTGTCCAAGAATATTCATTTCTGTCTATCTCTTTGACCACATAAGGATTTATTTTAATTTTCAGGCTCATTTTCCTGAAATAGCCAGCAAAATGCTAACAAAGGGAACGAAGAATATAAAAATAATTATGTGTTGCTTTAAGTTACAGTACTTAGATTTGCATTGGTTTTTTCTACTTCAGCCTGCTGATTCACATGTAACTTGTAAAAATGATGTGTCACTGCAGACTTTAGTAAGAATAGCAGCTATGGGAGCACAATCTTCACTTAATTTTGTGTGCTCAAATTTATATAAATGGCTACAGAAATAGTTATTAAAAGGCATACAGTGGGAAGGTAGTTTGAAGCAACAGTTTTGCTTTAGCCATTTGGATATCTCACATATACACGCAAACACTGAAATTCTACATGTGCAAAATACACCGATAAATCTAAATATATTAGTTGTACTCACTCAGATACCTAGATACTTTATTCTCCAAGCACGGTTAGACACGGAAGGAATGGACTCTGGTACAACAGCTCTCAGTGTATTGTACATTGTGTTATTGCTTGTAAAACGAGCAAGCATACATGGGCTTTAGGCTGTAAAAACAGTAGTCTTTAAATGTAATTTAGAGAAATACACAACTACTATCCGAGTGATACTTTCAAGAAAACTGGGTACAAAAATAGAGAACTAGCTCTTTAAATTTTTAGGAAGCATATCTGGAAAAACAAAAAAGCACGTGACTGAAATTTTGTATAAATTATGTTACAGATCATTATTGAGGACCTTACGGGTTAGTTCTCATCCAATCCTTATAAAACTAGATCAATGGTGTTTTAGTACGGGAAGAGAATCAAGAAATGTTTTTGCGTCTACAGTAGCTTTTTAAAGTAGTTATCTAAAATTGTTTTAAACTATTTGTATACATTTTAAATATATTTTCATAACAAATACATTTAAACTTTTTTTATTTAGTTTTAGGTAGAAATATGTATATTGTAGATTACTTATACAAGTTGTGAGACGGAACAAAACTTAGAGAAACCTTCAGAAAGAAAGTTCAAAATATACATATTCGGGATTGAGCTCAAAACAGATGATGAAATTGCTTTTTCTTAGACAAAATTCCTTCTAAATGAATTCTAATTAAATCTGTTTGTATATATCTTAATATTTTCTGGAAAAGTCCACATTAAAAGTAAGCATAGCGCACAGTCTTTAGTAGTAAGGGATTTTTATTAGACTCTAGATAACTCTAGATTTTCATCACTTGAAAAGCACTGGAATGTCTTTTGTGTGCCTTTTTTCATTTTGCAAGTAAATGCCTCTCTGCTTGGCAAATGGAAAATGTTAAGCCAGATTTTAAAATGCTGGACACTGCATTCAAACATCAACTGACACATAGAGATAAGCCATACTTATTCACACCATGTCAAAGAGACCATAAAAAACCTAGGAAGGAAACAAAAAGACACATCCCTTGCAGCATCCAGCATTCAAAAAAAATGATTAATGATATACAATCAGGCAGAAAACAATATCCTAATCAAGGAACCACAAGGAAAAAACCATACTGACGGGGGGAACTACTATATAAATAGGCAGCCAGCAAACCCCACCCTACTCGCACTGATGATGTTACCCAGTTGGATAATGACATGTCTGCAAGAAAACTACTAAGCTCAGAGCGGACCCAGAATGCCACAGGAAATGTTATAACAAAGACGTAAATCATCTTCAATCAAAACTTTTATAGTTCTTGGAGTTTTTGATTTTGACGGGTTTTGGTGGTTTTGTGTGATATCCAGTGTTCCTTGGCAGAAAGAGACCTTTTAGGTCAAGTACACGCTAAATGCACAGATGCATTTGACTTAGTGATACTGCTAAAATACTTTTCATCGGTAATACACAAAAGAATACTTCTGTAGTCATCCCTGAAAGATGATGACTCTACAGTTTTGCATTTTCTGTTGTCTGTTGGAATGAATGGGATAGCTTGTGCTCTGAAAAGATCCTTGTACACATCTGATTTAGGGCTGTGGAGGGAAAAATGAGTTCCAAGCTAGGAACAAAACGGTCCAGTTCGAAGTATTTCATTGAAATGTTTTCAGTCGGTTGCATTCCAGAAAGACCAAACTTAAAACTTTCTGAGTGTTCCTTATAGAGAACAATGGAAACCTGGCACAGTCTGGCTCATCTTTCACTCTGTAGTTAGGAAAGTACAGTGCTACCTTTCACTCAAGCTGTCGAAAAATTAGGATTTCTGAAATGAAAACGTTTTAAAGCTCGTATCATAATAAAGCACCGAACGGCTTGCACAAGTGTTTGCCATGGAATTGAGCCCAGTAATGAAGAAGCAGCAACATCAGAGGAACCTTAAGACACCCCGTGAACAATAACAGCAAAAACACAGCTCTTTGGCAATTAACGCTGAGGACTCGCTTCTCATGCACATGCTTCCGCTTTGCGCATGCTTTTCATTTGGCACCCTAAAAATTTAGCACCCGCTGTTGCATGTGGAAGACGCTCGTAAAAGAAATCAAATCTGCAATGCAACAAGCATATTGCAACTCATGAATGCTCGCTTCCTCGTAGTATGAGAGACCACAGACTTACCTACCTGATGTCTGCAGAGTGGTTGGACTAAGTGATGTCCAAGGTCCTCCCAACTTCTGTGTTTTCTGATTAATTCTGCTTCCCTCCCCTCAGTCAGCTCCAGCCAGTGATGAGGCAGAGGGACTTGATGCATGGTGTTTCATTGGCTAACACATTTTCTAAATCTGAAATCATGGAATGCTCAAAACTATGGGAAGCAGAACACCTTGTTTGTCCTGGGACCAAATTCTAGAATATGAAGCATTTGCTCCGAAGTGGAAGATTCAAATTGCCATTGTTGAACGTGGAATCTATTTCATATCTCTAATTTAAATACTCCTATCTTAATGGGATTTCTGTGCTGATGGGTTACGGCCGTGTCTTGAAATTGCTCTCATTAGTGCTGCTTTAAATTAATTAATCAGTATTTTCCTGTAGTCTCATGAAAAGCATTAATCCTATCCAAAAGGTATGAGCCAAGTACCTTTGGTCATTTTCTTATATGCAGAACGTTTCCATGTTCATCTGTGGTGCTTCTCACCTGTGTCCAGTTATCGGAAACACAAATGTTTTCTTATGTTCATTTCCACCAAAATTGAATTAATTAATTGTCCACTTTAATTATTAATGGTTTTCAGAATGATGCCTCTTAATGCTTAGAAAATAATGTAGGAAGAAATGATTATGAAATTGAATAGACGTTTGAGTCGGTACTTTACATAAAACTTGAAAATGATAGAAAACTTAAAAAATATTGTCAGCATCCAGCTTGTATCTTTTTCCCGACTATATCTACTCTACATATTATTTGGTGAGTACAGTATATGGAGTTGGCTGCAGCATTAAAGCACTTTCAAAAGAACCAGCCCAACATAGAATATTGAGGCCTCTCAGAGGCCGCTGTATGTAAGGTAGGTCACAAAAGATCAATCAAATATCACAAACCACCAGGATAAAAATGTGAAGAATCATTGATATAAGCAGCTTTGGTTATATTCCTATACTGTCCTGAGAATAAGCCCCCTTAAATGTAAGCAACATGCCTATGGTCCAGCAAACAGTTTTTCGCATGCTTATATCAGCAGCAGCTTCTCTGTTTTTAATAAAATAAAAAAATGTAAATGCATTTTACCTGCAGCCACTCTTAAAACACTCAAGTCTGGTTGGATTGTATTGGATATGATCACTTACTGCACTTACTTACCTTGAACTATATAATAGCACTATAAGAGAATCTAAGCTATGCACATATAAATAAAAATGTGTGAAATAATTTTTCACAATTTGTCTTGTGTAATGCAGCATTGAGTGAAAAACCATAATCCATTTTATTCACAGCTGTGTTGGCTGAACCCTCAACCCAGTTACAAGACAATCTTTCAGAAGGTCCAAACTTTTTAAAAAAAAGATCTGAGTTATAAAACACGGTTTTGTATGTTGTTTGTTGATTTTTAAATTTAATTCTCGAGCAACAGTATTTTATATGTGAATTCCTTTGCAGGAGGTTTTCAATGTAAACATACTACTACAGTATATAGCAAAGGATATTGGAATGTATTTTGGAGTAAATTTCACTATAACGGGCCTTGTGTGGAGCAACTTGTAGTGGATCAATGTTTTTGTAAATATGTTTCTGTTTCTGGCAAATCTCCCATTAAGCTCAACTGAGTGGGAAATTTATGGAATGAGAATAGAAGAAAATTTATAAAGGGTTACACTTGTAGCATTTTTCTAACATTTTATCAAACTTTGGCTCTGTGTTGGCCAATGTGTATATACGTAGATAGATATTGTGTAAATGTTTGTTGTTTACTAAAGAGGAGGATCTTTTTGTAAAAGTCAGGCACAATATTATATAAATTACTAGAGAAAAAAAATCTACTTTTATTAATATACAATCACTTGCAACATGTGATATAGCAGAAAAGGAGATAAATTAATGCTTTGGTTTTTTCTTCCACTTTTAAAATTAAAGGCCAGACTGAGAAGAAACTTTACTTGCTGGTGCTTGCTGTAAAATAGAGAGTTTGTGCTTTTGAAGAGAGCTGTGCTTTTGTTCCCTATTTTTTAAAATAAAACTGAAAAAAATTGCATAGATCATTTGGTGATCCTTATTTGTATCTGGGGGAAGAGTTACAAAGTAGAGAAAAAAACATGTTAAATATTGTAAAAAGATGTACAGGAACTTAATGTTCAATAAGTTCTTGATTATCACTTTAACAGTGTTTACAGTTTTGTAAATCTACAGAAGCACATAGCTGCTTCATGAAGAATTTTGGCAAGTGTAGCGTCCATCCATCTTGAATTTCTTAATATAAAAATTTTTAAAACAATAACAATAAATTTTTTAAAAAAATTTAAAAAAATTTTTAAAACAAAAAGGGATCCAAACAAAGGAGCCTATTTATCAAACAAATGCACAAGTGCTTGAAACAGGTTTAAAAAGTAGAACAAAAATATAGCAGTACAACAGTAAACAATCCTCTGTCTATAATGCATTTTAATTTTTTATACATATGAATGCATTTTTAAAATGCATTTTATGTATAACGCATGTACATATAATGCATTTTATATATATATATATATAAATGCATTTTATATATACATTTTTATGCAGAATGCATTTTTTAAACATGCATTTTAAAATGCATTTTATCTCGAATGCATTTATATATATTTATATAGAATGCATTTTTTAAATATATTTTTTATAAATATATT
>JANHZU010009119.1:134778-145461 GCA_032468055.1 Acrochordus granulatus | reverse complement strand
CGAATCAGACAATGTGATTGTCTGGATTTGTTTTCACATTTTGTCTCTCATAGTTGAGGTTTACCTATGATGACAATGACAGGCCTCTCTCATCTTTTTAAGTGGGAGAAGTTGCACAATTGGTGGCTGACTAAATACTTTTTTGCCCCACTGTGTCTATGATCCTGGTGTCAAATGCACACTTTCCCACATGAGCTTTAGATGTGACCACCTGCAGATGGTTGCGGATGAATAGTAATTTTTAATGGGTCAAAAGAGAAATATTAATATATGAGGAATCATCCTATTCTTCTAGATAATTAAATAGAATTAAAGTTTATTTCCTGCAAGTATATTTTTTTCTTCATCTTGGTCCTGTAAATTTTTTGAATTAGTATTCTTGATAAGTCACTCAAAGTGCAAGGGCAATTCTAAAAAAAGTTTGCATGCATTAAATTGCATAAATTCCCCTAATGAAGGATACATATCTAGAAATTGGTCATCTAGAGTTGATCTCTTAAAATACCTGGAAAGCTCCATGTGTTTGTCCATCCGAGCTTTTAATTCTTCATTCTCCTGTTGAAGTTTTCTCATTTTCTCTAGCAGGGCAGTGTTGCTCTCCACCTTGGATAAAAAATCAAATTGCACATTTTTTGTCTGATCAACACAAGGAAAGACTGCTTTAATACATCAATTTTGCTAATCCTCTAAACTATATTTTAAAGTACAATTAAAAAGTATCCTGAATGTCTATTTCTAAAGTGTAAACTAATTGAAAATTGATACCCTCCAGCATAACCCAAATGGTGATAATTCTGTTAGTCTGTTGCTCCTGACAAAGGACGCTTTCGTATGTGAAAGTTTTTTTTACTACCTTTAGTTTTTTAAACTGCTACAAAACCAATGTTTTCAATGAAATCCAAAAGTCTGACAGTGACTATTCTGCATTTAAAAGGCTCTAGTTCAACTAAAAAGACCTGGACTCCTAATCGAAAAATACAGGAAAAAAGATTTAGATTCAGTTTAATTCCCAGTTTATCTGTGCTTTTCCAATGTGGAAGTTGGGAACTAATCACAAGTTTCTATTTGAGAGAGCAATAGCCCAGTTCATTACACATACATCTTTGTTGGTGGCCTCTGGATTCATGGAGATTAGCACCAAGGTGTAGTCCACAGATTTTACATTTCACATGGAATATGAATCAACTGTCATCAATTGACAACAAGTTGCTGTTGACTCTTTACAACCACATAGATATATTTTCTTCATGATGATCTGTCCCTAATCTGGCCTTTCTGATCTTCAAAAAGAATATATTTTCAAACAATGAGGCAGTCTCCATTTTTGGACTCTTGAACTGAGGGAGTCTCATTGGAAAGCAGGGCAAAATGTGATCTGTGTCCCTGAGCCCAAAGGGCAACAATGAAAAGGTATGTATAATCATGAGTGTCCTCTGCTACTATATTGTCTGGAATGTTATAGTCTTTTGCCTACCAAAGTCTCATCAAATCAAGCAAGCTCTTTCCACCAAACACTACAAATAAGTCCAAGCCGTCATGAGCTGGCCAGCAGCTCTGTACTGGGAGTGGTGCATGTGAAAATGCTCTCATGGTTTCATTCAACAGTGTGCAGTGAAGAAGACCCAGACAGGCTGCAGAAAAATAGGAAATCTAGAAGCATCTATTGAACCAGAGAAGTCTCTAGATGGCCTCTACTCTGAAGCAATTTGAGGAATCACCCACTCAGGTGGGGAGGAGGCAGACAAATGAAGTCCCCTCCCCAAAAGGCAAAGTCAGGCAGCATTAGGAAACCTGTTAATTCCCAAGTTGCTGGGTAGTTTTCATTCTCCTCACCATCACAGATTAACACTACCAGATTATTTCCAGTTGAGAAGTGTATGCACGTGATGGTGAATGAATGGATGGTGGGGATTTAAACATAATTGTAGCAGTGAAACACTATCATCTGAAAGCCTTCTGATCTACTGAAAAGACATCAAGTAGATACATGCAAGCTTTAAACAGTCTCACAACCCATTATAGAAAATGGGGAACCATCCAGTAATTCCTATTCCTGTCCAGAGTTTGCAATGGAAGAACCAAAAAAAAATTAAATTTAGGACAAATGTCCCAGGATCTACATAAATGTTTTATATTTCTTGGTGGCCTTAGGAAACTTCTGTACTTGTTTTTACAGTACATATCTAGCTTCAATATTTTGCCCTCATCAATACTGTCTATTAGAATAATGCAGAACAAACACCTCTAGCATTCTTGGAATACAAGCCATGAATGCAAAATAAAAATATGACTCCCATACACTGAGAAATACCACTATTATATACTATCATTTTCACCTGTTTTTAGCAAGGAGGCTGTTCAGAGCCTCCTGAAATCTTTTTAGTTCAGGTCAGTTTATTTCAAAAAGTTAAGAGCATAACTTGGAATGAGGCAGTACAGAATGGATGCATATTTGCCCCTAAGGCAGAGTATTTTAAGCTCAAAAGTCAGCTAATTAATGAAGACAATTCTTTCTGATCCAGAAATTAGAATTCTTAGGCTAAGTGATTACCATTTTGCTCAGGTTACCTGAAAAGAAGTAATTTATACTACATATTTTAAGCATTTAAAATACATGTTTTATCTCCGTAATATTTAACCAGCAATGTATATATAACAAAAAAGGGTGAGCTGGGTAGAAAATCACAGCTGCCTCCAGGCACATGGCAGATTCATGGCTAATAATGAAATCTGAACCCAGGACTTCAATTTTAGACAGGCTTCACATGGGATCAGCTTGTGCTAAAAGTTATCTCACACAAGATTAATTTTCCTCCCTGAATTTAGCTATAGGCTGATTTATATACATTTGTTCCATATTAGAGGGATTTTTTGGAGCTTTTTTCCAATTGCATACTTCAGTGATTTAAGTCCTTTTGCATTATCAGCCCAAATGCAAATTTTGGATGCCAGCATTTCAATGCAAAGTTTACCAGTTTTTCCATCTTCAACAGTTTTATATCTTGCTGATGCAGTTTCTCATTCTTGATCTCCACTACTGCTTTCAAACTTTCCAATTCTTGTTCCAGATACATAATCTGAGGGTTTTTCTGAAAAATTATACATAAGATATTTTAGGAAGGCCTCTCAACACTGGCATCTATTTTAAATTTTGTAATACATTGACTGACTATGGATTTTCTTGACCATACTTGAGGGAGGGGATAGAGAATAAAATACACTCACATGCCACCACAGAAACCTTCAGAAATAATTGCATGGGATGGAGAAATATGTGAAAAATGTATTTGCATTGGCTGCAAATATACATGCACTGCCCAATTCCAGACAAATACTACTTTTGTAATTCCATAGCGTTTAAAAGTACACTGGTACTTTTTATTAGGCCTCACCCAAATGACACAAAATGTTGTGCAGGCAATAACCCAGATATTTCACCAGATAAGAATTCAAAGTTTATATATTCTTTTGTGCAAGTTTTTTTTAAGTTATATCTTCTGGATTTTCTCTTGCCAATCCCCAATCAAGATAGCTAAGATAGTGTTTTATTTATATGCAGATCATTTGCAGGTTTGGAGGTATGTGGCATTGCCCAAATTAAAGATCTAAACTGGAATTCACACATACTAAATATACCTCAAATGGATCATCCTGGTTTGAGGTATTTTCCTGTCAATGGGAAAACTAAGCTGGAGTGATTGATCAGTGTGCCCATGTAATCAATATGTGCTATTCTACCAGACGATGGAATGCCTAAACCTCCAGATGGGCAGCATATAAATTTTGTTTCCATTTGGTGTTTCAGAAGGAGAAAGACACAGCATCCTGCCTGAGACTCATTAAAGTAGCCATATATGTTTCAAAGTTCATGAGCATGCAACACAAACACCGCCCTATGATTCTATGTGTAGAATAAATAATTTGAGTCCAATTATGCATGTTTAAACATATTTATAAGCATATTCCACATGCACCCATTTGAAAGTGGCTCCTGGATAAGTGGTGGGAATGTTGTTTTCCTGATAATACTATGCTTCTGCATTCACCTGCCATATGTATTGGGGGAAAAAATAAAACACTCCTCAATATTTAAGACAAAAAGCATTTATGTTTGGTCAGATGCCTCCCATCAGTTTTTTCAAAAGTCAAATGTAAATCTCAGAGGGAGATGGGCAGTTTAAAAATGTGACAAATAAAAATAGACAGGATCAGAATTTTGGTAATTTGGTGGTTTCAGTGGTCTTTAGGGATGAAATTGTTGCCTTAAGCTCCTACAGTCCCTAACTGCTCCCACTCCATCAAAACAAAATACAATAAGCCTGCAATCTGTAAAGGTATTAAATCAATTGCCATGTTCTGGAACATGTTTTTGCACCGGGCATAGGATTTGAAAGGTCCTGGATGTTAGTGAATGACTTCTACGTTTATAATAATATTTACAATCCTTAGAATCCAATGCCTTACTTACAGAGTTTGCTTTTTCTTTGGCTATTCGTTTTTGTTCTTCCAACTTGAGTTTTTCATTCAAGCAATCATTTTCACTTTGTAATTCAGCTATTTTTTTCTGAAACATTAAATACAGCCCAATATAACGACTAAGCCTCGAACATAAAGCCAGGATTCATTGTAATAAATACTATCTGAAGACAGTAAGTTGGTACAAGTCAGAAATGAAGACATGCTAAGATCTTAATACTAAAAGTTGGGCACCAGAGTGAGACAATCAATCAAGGCCATTAGTATAAACAGTAACAATGTGTAATAAAAACTAAAGTCCTATATGCTATACTATTAAGAACCAAGTAGAAATATGGATTTTTAAAAAAAGAAAAATAAAGGTAAGATTTTCAGATAGTAGAAGCACCTAATCCTGAAATGGGTCTTAGAAATGTCTATGCATTAACAAACTTAAGAGAAATTTCAGACCTCCAGTTCTTCTTGTTTCTCACAGAAAGATTCTTCAAGTGATTTTCTTTCTGATTCATGGGTAGCCTTGATTTCTGAAAATATTTAGAGGTTTATTATTATGCAGATAAGATTCCCTCATGACTCTTTTATTTTTATAACTCAACCACAGCAGCAAAAGAACAGGTTAAATTTGTTAGAACAGTAAAAATCCTGTATCAGTAGTGAAAATCTCTGTATCAGGCTGTTGAAATGATTTTAAATCTCTTTCTGAATATAACAACCTTAGTCACAATCAAGGGAAAGAAATGAGACAATTTACCTGAAAAAGAATATTCATATTCCTTCTTCAACTTTTCTACCTTTTCTGTATGACTGGTTTCAAGTTCTAGCTTAAAATTTTCATGTATTATATTCAAGTTGTCAACCTAATAAATAAGAGTATTTTTAATATGTATACATATATGAGTGTGAAAAGAAATTCTTATTTGGGGATGAGAAATAAACTTGATTTTTTAACCCTGTATAAATGCAGATGAAAAACAAATTACAAAGGCAAATCAACCAGTCAAAATTAAACCATCAGGATAACAAGGGCTCTGCATTACAGGAGGATCAGCTGCCAGACTAGATGTTTTGGAATATTCTCTTAATAATAGGAGATTTTTATGTGACTGTTAAACTTTTATCTTTTGGAACATTACAGATTGCAAAAAAATACCTTCCAAGTCATGTCAGCTTGAGTGACATGTGAGCATTCTTCTCTAAGCATCTGTTACAGAGATTCTATTAGTGAAAGTCTGTCACACTTGAAAATTGGAATGGATGTGATAGGAGACTGAGAGAGAAAAAATGTTATGAAGTTTTTGAAATTAAAAAACTACTATTCTCCTAGGAACGTAAATAGCCTATTACATTTTTGCAGCAGATTATAAACAATGAAGCACTGCTTAATCATTTATACAGAATATGTGTATTTGCAAGACTCTTTGGGAACACTGCATCAAGTGTGATTCCTGTGAAAAATGAAATGGAATAAATTAGAATGGTATACAAACTGCATTTGCTAAATCAAAGCAAGAAACTGCAAATAGGGGTGTGTGTGTGTGTCCTGAAACAAGACAGTAACATCCTAGTACCTACAATTGCAGCAATAAAAGGTATTGCGTTTAAATAAGGATACAGTGACCTGTAATAAATCTTTATTATAAACTGGCTTTTACTTCAGCAAGTTGTCCTTTTAATTTATTTTTTCAAAAAAACCTCACTTTTGTCCTTTATTCTGGCTATTTAACTTTTATTGTAGAAATAGTACCACTAAACACATGGTCTTTTACATTCATGTGAAAATTTGGAAATTTTTATATACTGTTTGATTTTAGGTATTTTTATTAAAATATGCATTTTTGTGAAGCTTTTCATGGGTTTGCTCTTGAATTTTTCTTTGTAAAGCAAAATTATAAACATAAACAAAAAAAAAATATCCTTGTGATTTGTCCCTTTTTCAAGTCTGTCCTTTATTTCTTCCAAGGAAATATGGTGACCATAACTATAAGTCATGATAAATCAAAAATTATTACTGTTGCAAGGTTACACATACCAATAATAACAAACAATAAATTTAGAACAAGAATCACTGAACTTCTCAATCAAATCTACAAAGGAAAACCCTCCATTTTTTTCTAATAATACTGCGTATTAATTCTTGAAACAGAATTAAGAGAACTGGAAGATATTATAGGACTCCAACTCCAGATATTGTAGTCTCCTGCATCAATTTTTATTGAATAATTTTTTATAGACTGAAAACATTTAAAGGACAAAAAAATAATAAAGAAAAACAAAAGAAAATTTTGAGAAAAGAATAAAGAGAAAGAGAAATGGGAGGGGGGAAAAGAAAGTGATGTGTTTGAAACAATGGTTAGTTCCCATTTTCTCTTCTTTCAGAAACAGATGTTGGATTTATCTTTCCATTCAGTTTTTTTCTTAAATTAAACCTTCAGTGTTTTCTTCCAGAAGTTCAGAATCTGAAATAGGAACAGGTCAATGTGTTTGAATAACACAACGCAGTGTCCTTTCCTTCTTTTCTACTTTCCCCATTGTCCAAGCAAATATTATTTCTTTCAGACTCTAAAGGGAGAGCCTTCATTCGGGCTCTGCAGACCTTAGAAATAATTCAGAAGTCTTTTGGATTTGGTGCAAGCACAACCGATGCTCAGATTGCATACTTCTTCTTTCCAATAAGATTCCATTGCTTTAAGTTAACTTAAATGTATGTCCTTTGAAGCAATAGCATCCTTTTTTCAGTTTTTCACAACCTATAAACAGTTGTCCTGTTTGAAAGAAGAGCAGAGAGATGTTCCTCTCACGCTAGGTTTAAAATAGGTCCAGTGAATCCTTTTAAAAGCATGCTTCATATATTTTGGATGTTAGATATGTCCAAAAAAAAGACATCTCAGTAATGATTTATGTTTACTTCATTTCGATGACACCAAAGTAAAGAGCAAAAGTCCCAGGAGCGGTTTCCAATTATGGTGGCACTAATGTTAAAATGAGCACATCCCAAAGAGATATTTCCAGTATAAACAAGGGCACTGGCTTATTATTAGTTTTCCCCTGAAAATTAATTCCATCTCTCTCTCTCCCTAAAAACTTACTCCAAAGTAAGCAAGGGAGCCATCTGAGAAAGCTGCTCTAGATGCCCACTCAGAAGATCGAACAAGGGTTGGTCCCTTGTGAACAGGCATACAATCATAGCTTTCTTACAGATCAATAAGCACTGTAGCCGCCTTGTTGCTCCTGTTTTAACTGGCCAATGTAAAGCCATATTCAGAAGTATTTTTTTCTGCAGAACCGTTGGGTAAAATCTGTTTGCGCCTCAAGCATACCTGCTCAAATGTGATGGTCTCACGGCAGCCTTCTTTAACAGGATTAAACTCCAAGCCAAATCATGGAGCACTAACTTCATTTCCATCAGTTTCTGAGAAAAGCCAAATATTCTTATTTCTCTAAATTTCCCTTCCATAAGTTTGTAAGTGACATATAAGTATAAGATTGGGGGGTGGACTAAGAGAAAGAAAAACTTCCCAAGAAGTACTATCCAAAATACAGCTGGACCAGGATTTAAAAAAAAATGAATTACTACTGATTGAAATATTTGTCTGAAAATAAAGTATTTCTAAAAATGCCCTTAGGTCAAGCAAAACTGCAGGTGATTCCATGGGTAGAATCAGCCAGGGTTTTTGGCAGCGGTACAAAGAGGTTTTTATTGTTCTTTTCAGAGATGTTGTTTGAGTTCAGAGTCAAGCCTACCACTTAAATTCTTCAGCGCTGCTCCATCCAAGTATGAAGGAAGCCGGTCTCTCTTCCTTGGGAGCTCATATAAGGTCAGCCAAGCATTGCCACCTGCTGAGGCAAACGAATATACCCCATTTAAAAAAAAAAGATTTTCCATCTGCATGTACCAATCATTTTCTCATTCCCGCAGAAAACCCACAAAAGCCCATGCCTCTAGCTCCTTTCCTCAGCACATCAGAAGGAAGGAAGGAAACAGAAAGCAAGAGTGAAGGGGAAAGGAGAGAGCAACTAACTGAAAAAGGAAAGAAAAATAGCAAGACTACCAGACGTAGGTTGTAAAAATCTGGCCAATATTCCAAAAGCTAATTTTGCTGCCACAAGACAACCATTTGAATGTTTGCATCCCGGATCCTCTCAGCCTTAAGAGAAACTCTGTTTTTTATTTATACAGCAGAAAGGTGGTGGGAGATAGTGGAAAGGAACAGAAGGTCCCATGTCAGAAACAGAGGAAGGGGGTACAATAAGTTTGGAAAACAGTGTAAAAACAGGAAATCTATAAAGCGCTCGCTAATTTCACCAAATCTGAACCTTGAGAAATGTTCAAGACTGAAGCAGAGACCGATGCAGAGGGGCTATATTTGAACCAGAAAGATGACCACGATATTCTGAAATTGTATTCAGGGGCTGAACTGGATCACAAAATGTGCTGGATAGTGACTGCACTTGTCTTTCCTCTGGAAAATGGAAATTAAGTTTTCATTTTGAGCACAAATCGGCCAATTGTCTAGATTTTAATTCTTATTTGGAATTACCAAATAAGATGAACACCACCCATAGTCTATCATGCTGACAGGATATGGTAGTGGTCCTATATTTGCCCTGAATAGATTTAGGAATTGTAGATGTCTCTATAGCAAAATGTATCTATCGCTGAGTTACAGTCCCTCACTCAAATCACATCCATGCCAGTGAGGCACCAACTTGCTGTGGTTGGGGGGCTTGTATGCTCTGAAGAAGATGAGAGCTCTGCCAGAGATTCAACCAGATTGGACAGGTCTCATCAGAGGAGCCAGACGAAGAGTGTCTCCCACCTATAAAAATATGAGAAGTAAATTACAGAGATCCATACTGGCTCGGTCGTCACCCGGGTTAACAAGGACCGGACTAGATGTTATTGGGGATCCTGGACATCTAGTGGAAAATGAGCTACAGGACTCCACTGGAGAAGGAAATGGCAACCCACTCCAGTATCCCTTCCAAGAAAACCCCATGGACAGCAACAAAAGGCTAAAAGATAGGACACCAAAAGAGGAGCCTTTCACATCAGAAGGAATCACAAGTAGCTCCAGAAAGAATGAAATAGCTGGACCAAAGCTGAAAGGATGCTCAGCTGTGGATGTGAATGCAGGTGAGAGGGAAGTACGATGCTGTAAGTAATTCTGGAATTCCAGAATTGAGAAAGCCTTTTGGATTAAAGGCAAAACATCTTCGACTTGAGAAAAATCCAGTCCAAATGCCTGTTTTTTAAACTTTGTTGCGATGCAATTACCCTGGATGAGTGAGAGTCTTCACAGACATTATTAGCCAAGGACTATTTGTATTAAATTGGATTAACCACCAGGAAGCAGTACATAACCAATTTCATTCTATTTGTGATTTATCAAATCGACTTAGTCAGAGATATTACTATGGGGTTTACAGCATCTACTAAGAATGGGACCCTGAACACTTGTACTTAAGGTGACTATATTGAGTGTATTAACTTAACGAGCTAGCCAGGTCTAGGTGCTCAGCAGTGCTGTCAGTACTGCTAATGTTGCACAGTAGCTAATGTCTTTGCTTAGTATAGAAAAGATTATCAGTCTGAAAACTATAACTAATATTTTCTTTTTTAAACTTTAAATTTTTCTGGAGTAGCTACATTTTCTCCAGAGCTATTAAAAACAATAGACAAATAATAAGTTCAGGGTATTTTTCCATTTTTCCCGTTACCTATGGTTGAAGAGTTTCAACAAAAAGTCTAGGAAGACCAGCTCCAGGAAGGAAAACTATTAGCAAGCACTTTCATGGAAGAGAAAGATGGGAAGGCATAGCAGAAGGGCAATTGTCCATGGGAAGATGTTGTGATCTGCAATTTAAACTGAAAACCTTCACAAGGTGAGTGTCTCAATCCAGACAGGATTTGTATTAGCATAGACTAAGCCAGCATGAGCAAAAGAAAGGAGCAATTTAAATAGCAACTGTGGATATGCCCTAAGATATGATTGGCCAGTTTCCCTTAGCTCCATCAACCATAGTTAATGCCTTTTCTGTTGTTTTCCAGCAAGCCATAGCACTAAAATAAATTCTGTCCAAAAAAAGGCCAATGTGTCTTTTCCCAGCTGGTACCTCATCATAGTTGTGATGCAAGATATTTCTAAGCACAGCCAAATTTGCCAGTCAATTATGTTAAACCTCTGACATGGCAGAAACCTATGGTTC